>JAZHYW010032365.1:0-35710 GCA_037355805.1 Ixodes ricinus | reverse complement strand
ACTTCGTTCGTACGTATTGCTATTTGCTTGAGCTTTTCTCACCGTCGACGTCGGGGAACCGCTGGATAATCGTTGCCACAGATTACACTCATCCGGCGCGCGGAGAAAGCCCTTCCGTCGGGCTGACGGTGGAAGTCGCCAAGCTTTCTTCCGTCAGATCCGTTCTCCTTCGACATGGCGCCCCCGAAGTCCTGATGACCGACCGAGGGTCATCGTTCTTGGTCCAGCTCACGCAAGGGTCCTTCGACTCAGCCACACCAGCCATCGTCGGACTCACCGCGTACCATCCGCAGACCAACGGACTAAGGGAGTGGCTCAACAAGACGACCGCCGACATTATCTCCATGTGCGTCGACGTAGAACGCAGGACGATAGGACTAGGTATTACCATACGTCCCGTTCGCCTACAACAACGCAGTTACACAGCTAAGCAACCGGGTTTACACTCTTCAAGTTGCTGCATGTCAAAAAAGTGTCAACCATGCTTGACGCGATGCTGCCCCATGAGCCAGTGGAGGACGGACGCGACGATGCCGATGCGGTCAGTCAGAGAGCAGAATATGCACGCCAACTAGCCCGCCTTCGAATCCACGATCAACAGCGTGTCGACGCTCGGCGGTACAATCTTCGTCGCCGCGCTGTCCACTTCAGCCCGGAGACAGAGTGTGGTGTGGACACCGATTCATCGCCGCGGTCTCCAGCAACAAAACTGCTGAAGCGCTACTTTGGGTCTTACAGGATCGCTGCGACACCTCGAACATCTGAACTACGCAGGTATTCCCGTAGGAACACGACCATCGACAAGACGTCAGCCGCGACCCGAGGTGGTGCACGTCGTCCGGCTGAAGCCGTATTACGAACGATGGAACTTTGCACTCTCGTAAACAAGTGAACTGTGGACTGTGGCTTGCGATTCTGCTGTCATTTTGCTGTGGGTATGTGTTTCGGATTTGCGCTGCATCAGAACGATGCGTTTTCTTAAAGGGGGAAATAATGCCACGCGCGCAGCTGACCATGTAGGCAGCACGTCCGTGGCCTAACGGTTATCGCCCTTGCCTCCCACGCAGAACGACCAGGGTTCAATTCCTGGCCACGGCTACACATTTTTGTTGACTCTGTATTGTGATGTTCTGGTAAATTCGAGAAGTGTCTTGCTGATTCTAGGTTAGAATGTTCTACGCACCGAACCTTCCACGCCAAATGTTCCAGAAGCCCACGCGTGTAGAAAAGGGGCTCCGCGTGGCAAGCCGGAGTCAGTCTCGCCCCGGCGTTCGACTCTGCTCTTACGCGACTTCAACGCCCGCGACGCTCTGCTGTTTTCTTCTGTTTACCGTTTTATTTTTGGGCACAAGTTGGCCCCAGTAAACGTTTAGTTTACTTCAGTTTTCGTCGCCTTATAACTTGTCATTCGTGACAATGTCTGACGTCGGGGTCTGAAGTATTGGTCGACGCTGTGTCGCACTTGTAGTATACGCTCTAACCGCGGGGGGATAATTCGGCGCTGGCACGCTGGCAGCAGCCTTGCTCCGTCCATTGGCCGAACTCTCCCAATACACCGCTCTGCCCTATTCCTGATATTTAATGATGACGAAAAGGAATAACCTAAAATATTAGAATTCATGGTTAAGAGAGAAAATAAATATTAGTACCTAGGGGTATGGATTCATGGGTCTGCGGTTTATCTCAGTGATCACGAGAAATACGTTGCTGGTGAGGGCTACAGAAATGCAGCTGTAATGAAGAACAGAGCTTTCTAGAATTATAACAGGTGAGAAAGATTTGAAGTGGAGTTGCGGTGCCGCGCTCTACTTTCGGCAACGCAGTCCTGCGAATAAAATCTGATATACATAGCGATGTTATAGGTAGGCTGACGTTGGGAGCGCGTGGTAAAACACAGAATCAAGTGGTAAAGGGTGACATCTGATGGTCAGCGTTTGAGGACAGGGAAGCTAGTAGTAAAGTAACATTAGAAGAAAGACTAAGTAAGAGACATGAAGAAGAAATGATGGGCACGGAGAGCTTTTATCTCATTTGTGCATGAAAGGCGTCAATACAAAGTGGAGAAATCGAACAAGAAAACACAGGTCTAAATGTTTGGGTAACATTTGCTTCTACAAAAAAATAATATAATGACCGTTAAAAAAAAAAAAACTACTGAGAGGCAAATAGCGGACGCATTCAATTCTGTTGCCGGCCGCCATGTAGCGCCATGGGAATGCCCCGGTGGCATAGGGTAATCTGATCCTTGAATTGCGACACTTTATATTAAACACGGGTTCGCACGTGGCCCTTCCAGTTTGTGTTAGAACGGAACCAGCAGGAGTCATGTCCCCGTTCTCGGTCTTCCGCCGAACGTTGGCCGTTCAGAACCATGTTTGTTTCGCGCGAACAGAACGCATCTATAAAGATTGTACGGGAAGCTCGTAGTTGTTTTAGGCCATAACAGGGGTGTTGCGATCTAGGGAGTACAAAGCGAAATGCCATGGCATAGATACAGTGTGTGGAGCACGTGGGGAGAAAAAGGAGACGGCTGAACACTTAGCACTTTTTACCCTGCAGTTGCTGCAAAGTAATACGTATTTAGTCTAGGCTTTGGGCTTTAAAGAAAACGACGGAAAAGTGAGCGTTGGTAAAGCGGAGATAATAAAACCATAGAGTTATTACAATAAACGCTAGAGGCTCAGCTGGCGCTAGTGTGCTGTTGCATTTTGAAGCAGACAGCAAGCAGTCAGAAATTGAGTTCCGGTAATGCATTTGTATGGGAAAAAGCGAGTGCATTTTCCCTCTGCGCTCGATTATAAGAGCAAATATCACGAATAATTCGTACGTACTAGGCACATTGGAAACATTTCTCAGTCACGCAGACGAAATAATTGGTCAGTTACAGCATTTTTATTTGAAATTCGTGGCATGAAAAACGGTGTTAAAACCGCTTCGTACGTGTATATATGTGCACTGTCGGACACTGTTAGCGCGAACACGGCGTCGACGCTTTCCAACATAGGGGATATTCGTGCCAAACGAACGAAGGACATGTGGAAAACCAAGAGAGACGGCAAGAACTACGCAGTAACACTGGATAAGTAACTCCTCGTGCACGCAGACGATCAAAATAAATTGAAAGCCACGTAATATAGTCAGATTTGCAATAAATAAGTACTGCTTCATTCTTTCTGCTCATGAACATGTGCGAAGATGCTTGTTCTGGGTTCAAATCATCACCCGCACGCTCCAAATCTTTGCAAATGGAGGGAGCCAGAGAGCACGTGCCCGATAAAAACTCTCCCGACATAGGAAATAATAAAACGACACACCTTTCGTAGCTCACATGCTTTATTTTTCGCGTTCGAATGTTTCTTTAACCGATCGTAAAGATGCACGACGGAGTCATTTTCATCCAATGACAGGACGGGCATATTAGTAATATATAAGCACCACCGAAATGCTAGCAAACCTTGAACACACTCTACATTCCTTTCGATCGTTAGTTTGCTTAGAATCGTCACTCGTTATCACATACCTTCCTTGAAACAGAGGTTTGGGCCTGAAATAGAACGAAGTTTAACATCGTTCAGTGGTAAAGAAAAATGCTGTAACTAAAGCAATTACACTTTCACAATACCAATAAAGGTACATACTATCCGGTACAACCGATATGACAAAAGTTATTCATGTTAGAAGAATGGATAGTTGGGCGAGTTGGTGGGAATTCATCTTGGGACACAGCGCGAACAACAGACGAGGACGAAGAAGAAACACACGGGACGAGCGCTGACTATCAACTGAAATATTTTAATAGGAAAACACATGAAAACGACCATTCATCTTTTGCAGTTCACCCCCCGTCTGCGTATTACGAGACACTTCATAGCAGCGTAATGGCACGTGTTGCTATCCCAAATCCAAAAACGCCACCTCACTGTCCAGCAGTGCCAAAGACGGTTGGCTGACACACGAGGTTCCCGCCCTTTTTATTTGGTACGCCTCTACTATCTCTCTAGACACTTGGTCCCTGTGCTTGAACAAAACTTCAGTGTCACTCAATCTTGGCTCACACTTACAATCGCGACAATGCATTGCAAGATGAGAGTATGCACACCCCTTCAACGAACTCTGGTGCTCTCTTAAACGGATGTTCAAACAGCGCCCCGTTTGGCCAATATACACCCGCCCACATGAAAACGGTATCCTATACACTGCTCCAACGGTGCATGATACGAACTGTGTACCATGCTTTACAGTGCAACCATGACTACTCGGATTCTTCCGCTTACTAACACGCCTTTCTATGGCGGGGCAAATCTGGCTCAGCTTGTTTTTGGCCGAAAAAACGACACTCACCCCGTATCTTGCTGCGATCCCCTTTAACCCGTGGAAACGCGGTGAACGTACGGAATGGAAGCCACCTTCTTTTGTTATTCCCTTCCCGCTCAGCACAGTTTGTTGCTGCATTGGCCCTGAGACTCTTCTTTACTTTTTCGCAGGCTGCGGTAATCACCGGATCTGGAAAACCTGCTTCTCGGAGCCTTGCTATTTGGTCTAAAACGCTCTCCTTCATTTTGTGCTCGCACGATTTTGACAGCGCATTCCGGACACATGACACAGCAATACCGTTTTTTATAAGCTTTGAATGGGCGGACCGGAAATCGAGCAGAGACTTAGCGGTTCTGGGATGGTGAGACCAACACACATGCTCATGCGTAACATCGATACTGAGATCTAGAAACTGTATCTGGTGTTCTTTGGGGTTTCGAAAGTGAATTTCAGTCCTAATCCTTGTTCATTGAATGTCTTTCAGCACCTAGTCGTTGAAGACCTGTACTATTCTATGCCTCACGACGACCTCATGAGGAGCGTACAGGAATGTATCTTGGACCAGAATGAGGAGATAGCCTTCAGATCTCAATGCGGTGTAACAGTCGAAGATTTCCTTGAAGTACTGTCCTTTTATTTAAAGTCCACCTGTATTGGATGGCAAGACAAAGTTTGGATTCAAAAATCCGGAGTGTGCATTGGGTCGAGAGTGGCCCCTGTACTGAGTAGTATTTTTCTTGCAAGAGTGGATCGAGCACTTAAAGTCAAGTTAGAGGGACTTACTGGAAGAATTTTCAGATACGTGGATGATTATCTTGTATTCGTAGAAAAACCCAATTTTAACCAGACAATCCAGAACGTGCTAAAGACATTCAATGAACAAGGATTAGGACTAAAATTCACTTTCGAAACCCCCAAAGAACACCAGATTCAGTTTCTAGATCTCAGTATCGATGTTACGCATGAGCATGTATGTTGGTCTCACCATCCCAGAACCGCTAAGTCTCTGCTCGATTTCCGGTCCGCCCATTCAAAGCTTATAAAAAACGGTATTGCTGTGTCATGTGTCCGGAATGCGCTGTCAAAATCGTGCGAGCACAAAATGAAGGAGAGCGTTTTAGACCAAATAGCAAGGCTCCGAGAAGCAGGTTTTCCAGATCCGGTGATTACCGCAGCCTGCGAAAAAGTAAAGAAGAGTCTCAGGGCCAATGCAGCAACAAACTGTGCTGAGCGGGAAGGGAATAACAAAAAGAAGGTGGCTTCCATTCCGTACGTTCACCGCGTTTCACACGGGTTAAAGGGGATCGCAGCAAGATACGGGGTGAGTGTCGTTTTTTCGGCCAAAAACAAGCTGAGCCAGATTTGCCCCGCCATAGAAAGGCGTGTTAGTAAGCGGAAGAATCCGAGTAGTCATGGTTGCACTGTAAAGCATGGTACACAGTTCGTATCATGCACCGTTGGAGCAGTGTATAGGATACCGTTTTCATGTGGGCGGGTTTATATTGGCCAAACGGGGCGCTGTTTGAACATCCGTTTAAGAGAGCACCAGAGTTCGTTGAAGGGTGTGCATACTCTCATCTTGCAATGCATTGTCGCGATTGTAAGTGTGAGCCAAGATTGAGTGACACTGAAGTTTTGTTTAAGCACAGGGACCAAGTGTCTAGAGAGATAGTAGAGGCGTACCAAATAAAGAGGGCGGGAACCTCGTGTGTCAGCCAACCGTCTTTGGCACTGCTGGACAGTGAGGTGGCGTTTTTGGATTTGGGATAGCAACACGTGCCATTACGCTGCTATGAAGTGTCTCGTAATACGCAGACGGGGGTGAACTGCAAAAGATGAATGGTCGTTTTCATGTGTTTTCCTATTAAAATATTTCAGTTGATAGTCAGCGCTCGTCCCGTGTGTTTCTTCTTCGTCCTCGTCTGTTGTTCGCGCTGTGTCCCAAGATGTTATTCATGTTCTTTTCCGGCGAAGAGACAAAATTCGCGCGCGTTTTCCCATAGGAATACACAGGGAGGCTGGAAAATGTAGACTGCATGCTGTCTGCTTCAATTTGCAACCGGAAGTCCCGTAGACACTAGCGCCAGCTGAGCCTCTAGCGTTTATTGTAATAACTCTATGAATAAAACAAAGGTTGTTGGACTGGTGGTATCAGTCGAAGGAAGAACACAATTTTCTTATTCTTTTCTTTTCACTCCATAGAGCGAAAAAGGCGCACACCGGATTGCGAAGAGGCAACATCGTTATACGGATTGTAACTTTCGGTTCTTGAGAATGGTAGATGAATGCTTGTGCCAAGGGGCCATACAAGATTATATTCCATCTCTCTATTAAACCAGAATACAATCGGAGATTAGTTAAATGTTTGTACTAAAAAGCTTTTGCTAGGTGGCCGCCCGACGAAAAAGGTTCAGTTGTATTTATTCATACATCCATCAATTCATTCAATGATGACGTGTGAGGCAGTGGCGGAGCCAGCAATTATTTTAAAGGGAAGGGGGAGGTTGAGGTGACCGAGATGTCCATGACTTGGTGTGCAGAGGGAATTATACACATGTAAACTGCATGTGTATGATATAGGGTCGGCTGGATTTCGGGGAGGGGGGGTTGCTAAAGTCGTTTAAGCGTCCCCCTGGCTACGCCACTGTAAGTGGAAAGGCGCAGGCCATTCTAGGTAATATTCCACCAGTCATGTGACCACGTGACCCCGACTGGCGTCCCGCCTGATTAAGCAGGACGTTAGCACTCTATGGGCTATAGCTGATGACGTCATTGGTCGGCTGCAGTGATGGTATGGAGGTAGGGAAGCTTCTGGAGGCTGCATGACGCCACGAGAGGTGAAGCCGGGGAGACTTCCATCTTGGAGGGACACCCCCCAACAATGACCAAAACCAAATGACGCTAATGGACGCAAAGACCAGCTGATTTGGCGCCATAAGCTCTCTTGGTCACCCTTGGGGAGAGAGGGAAAAAAAAACCTTTATTCAAGCCACGAATTTCTGGGCAGTGGTTACTAGGGGTGAGGCCATTCGGGGAGGCTTGGCCGGTCAGGTCGGAGATTGGGGGAGCGTTGTCGAAGTCAGAGGGTCCCGCACATGGGAGATGTGCTGCGCTAGGTGAGGCCAGGGGGCAGGGCGGTGGTCCGAGGTGGAGTGGCAAAGCTGTCCCAGGTAAAGGGAATGTGGGGAGAGAATAGATGTGGAAGGAGAAAGGGGGGAGATTGTTCGGCGTGAGGACAAGGCCAGTAGGCGTGTCTGGCGTCGGGATAAGCGCCACAGACCTGACAATGGGGTGGTTCCGGGGCGGTTATGAGGTCGCACTGGAGGGAGAATCTGTATGTTTTGTACGCACTCCTTGCGGCGTGTGAGATTAGGGGGGGAGAGGGAGGGTGCGGCGGGGAGCTTCCATTGACTCCGGCCCCTACATCCGGCGTCACTTGGGATTTTCTCGTTTGGCTGGCTTGAGCGGATATGTCGCCTCTTCAAGGAAGATAGAACGGTAGGAGAGGGCATGACGCCAGCCGCGTAGCCTCCACAAGCCATGCTCCCTTGACGCCTCGCCTCTTTCTCATTTTCCTTCTTACTCTCCTCACTTATAACGCCGACGTAACCACATCACGTGACCGTAGCTAGCCTTCGTCTAGCTATGGTGTACTAGAATACGCCACAGTCAAGCCTTCGATCTGATAAAACCTACCGAACGGAGCGCGCGCAAGCCTGCAAGGAGTTCTTCTACAATCAACCATCCATCTCACACGTGACATGTCACGCGCACCAATTGCCGGAGAGATCTACGGTCACGTTGGCCACAACATCGTTTAAACTTTTTATGACTAGGCTTCACCAATATTGCAGCGTGCCCTCTCCGAGTACTTCTAACCTCCTTACGCCTCTTTCCCCTTTCTACCTCCATGAGCAACGGCGACGCTGAAGGTGTAGCTGGTTCCAACTTCGCTTTCGTTAAAGGGGCCCTGTAATCCTATTTAAGCGTGGAACTTTTTTGCGGTTTCCAATTCTCTTGTGGTTCGGGCAACCCAGCGGGCACGGAGAGAGTAACTAAATATCAGTGCGTCATATTTTAACAGGACGGCGACTTTATTGTCGCCTTTTTGCCCCAGCTCCATGGCAATCTCTTGTATTGTCAGAAACTCAAATAAACAAACAAACCTACGGGGGCGTCCCGTAGTGTCGAACGCGCGGCATGTGATGAAATCGGTACGTTGTTGGTCCTGGTCAGCCGAGGAGAGGGAGCTGCCCCGTTCGCAGGCAGCTCTCTTTCCTCGGCCTCAACCTCCTTACCCCACATTCCTCAGTCACCGCGGCAAGGAAGAATCCTCCGACGCGGGAAGAGGGGGCACAGAGAACCAAGGACGTCATGAAGGAGGTTATTTTCTGATTATTTTTGTAATTTTATTATGCCTCTAGCTTTTAAAATAAAGCGAACTTAAAAAAAGTTTGTAAGTTACTACGTACAGTAAACTCAGGTTCGGTGCAAAAAAAACAAAACAAACAGTAACGAATTTGTTGCAGGGCCCCTTTAAGAGGCCTTTGGCATTCATACAAAAGTAACAAAAAGACAGCCGGTGCCTCTAGCCAACCACACTCGACGGCAACAGTGCTGTCGTACTGCATGCTGTGGTGCATCTATATCTGCCCTAAAACTGTCGCAGGTCTTTCCGCTGCGAAGCTACTCACCGAGCAAGGCGTCGACGTCATCGTGCTGGAAGCGAGAGACAGGGTGGGAGGTCGGACGTACACGGTCAAGGTAAATGTGGATA
Organism: Ixodes ricinus; assembly: GCA_037355805.1. Lineage (NCBI taxonomy): Eukaryota > Metazoa > Arthropoda > Arachnida > Ixodida > Ixodidae > Ixodes > Ixodes ricinus. Next base: position 26,619 of record JAZHYW010032365.1, on the reverse strand, counting down.
GAAGCTCAGGCGCCACTAGTAAAAAGAAACTTTCCTTCGGCGTTCTTTTTTTTGTTTTGTTTTTTAATGATGGGAACCATGAGCATGTAAAAAGAAACACATTAGTGAAAATCGAGTATGCAGTTGGTGGTATCTTCCGGGAGCTAAAGAAACAGTTGCGACTTATTTATCTTTGATTTAGAACTTACTGCGCGCCTTTTTTTATAGGCCGTTTGTAGGTAACGTACAAAACAATCAGGAATAACTATCAGGACTGCATAAAAAAAAATCATTTCATCCACTATTTCACTATTATATGAAGATAGGCATTAATATAAAACACACAGAGAAAAATGTTATAACATTGCTACCGCCAATAATAATCAGTATGTCAATTACATTGCATCGCCTCCACCACAAAAGGCGTGTAGTAGAAACCCGAACACCGGAGACGAAATGGAGCATAAAATGTGCGATCGTCCAGTGCTTTATGAACGTCACGGTAGAGGAAAATACCCCGAATGCGTCTCAGTCGGGTTTCATGTCGTAACAAATGAAAGACGTCCGATACATTTGCAGTATCCGTGACCTCGCCTCCCTCAAGCGGTCACAGTGCTTAATACATCATAAAAAGGCTGTCTATAGACAATGTTTGAGGCTTTCCTTGTGGGACGCTCTGAGGGGCGGCGCCAGGATTTTTTTTTCTTTTGGAAAGGGGGGGGGGGAGGGGCACCGCATTAATAATGAATTCGGGGGGGGGGTATTTTGTTTTAGTTGCTTATGTTTACCTTCATAACAGGCTGTCGCCATAGGCGGAACGCTTTCTGCTGACGAGGAGAAATATCGCCTGAACTATACTTCCGCAATGAAGGATGACGTAGCGCTGAATATGGGCGTCATCCAATCAAAACTTAGGTCGAATATTTTATTGTATATCAGTTAATACATATTCTCTCTCATGTTTGCTTAACATGCCCTTCTTTCGTTTGTTCTACAATTAATCACATTGAGTTTAAAAAGGCCCTTATACTGCTATGGCCTTTTGTTTATCGCAGTGAATCTCAAAATCATTTCGAAAACTTTGAAAACTCTAAACGAATGGTGATATAAAAAAATCAATATTTAATGTTATCTCGGACCCCCGCCACTTTGTCAGCAGAAAAACCACAATGAGGATCGCACTGCGTTTTACAAACTTGTGCACACCAAGCGCCTACAATATAGCCAACGTCTGTGAAATAAAAACACAAGTTGTACATTGAAAGAACAATGACGACATAGGCGATTCTGTAAAGCTTTGACATTTAGAAGAAAAACGAAACTAGCTTTAGCGGAATTTCTAACTCACGTTTGGGAATGATTATGACCTCTGTTATTCACTATGAAACGCATTGATGATTGATTACATTATTTTTGAAACTATGTGGTTATGCAATAAGACTTGATTAAAAAGAAGCCAAAGAATCAGTTGTCCTAGGGAAGCATGGTGTAGGCGCAAAAACAACGGACACAAGGAAGAAGACACACACACACAGGGGCAACTCATAACTATATTTGAAAATTGCCTAAAAGAAAGAAATATATGCATTTTTTTTCTTTTCTGCACTTTTCAAGTATAGTTGCGAGTGGCGCCTGTGTGTGTGTCTTCTTCCTCGTGTCCGTTGCTTTTTGCGTCTGCACCATGCTTCGTAACGTTCACCAACTAGCCCAACTACAAGTTCTTCTACAGTTACCTAAGCTTCGCATTATGCAAAAATGCCTAATGCTGAAAACGTCACTCCTCGGAACACCCGGCTTTCTACACTCTAAAAAAAGGGTGTATTCTGACACCCTTTGTCCCATTGAATACACCCCAACACTTCAGTTCGACGCACAGTGCACTAACGTCCAAGTCACGGTCCCAACTTTTACGATGGGCTTGATAAAGTTGCAATATAACTTATTAAACAGAGAAAAAGAACGTTTTAAAGACTACAAAAATCACACACACACACACATAAACACTGAGGTTTTGCAGTAGAGTCAAAAACACCCTATTATTTTAATTAATTTTTTTGTAGTTCCATGTACATCATCTATTTTATTAAGTTGTACCACACTGCTATCAAGCGGCCTGAGAAAGTTGGTACCGTGTGTGCGACGTCAATGCGCTGTACATGGAACTGAAATTTTGGGCTGTAATAAAGGTAGGAGTACGTGTTTTCAGAGTTTATTTTGCGTTAAATGTGGAGGGTGTTTTTCGGAGTTCATTTTCTGGCGAAGTTTCAACTTTATTGGAGATTTTTTTGCTTGATTCCCAGTTTTTTTTAATTGATAGTTTTATTTAGCAGTATTTCGTGTGACAAATAAATAATATCCGGGTGTAAACGTATGCTACTTAAAAACAAATAAAACGCGCTTGTATCCCTTAATCTTTCTGCAGCTCGACTGGGCGTTGGTTTCATTGAAATTGGCAATACTAATTTGTCCCAGGAAAAGAAACCTGCAGCAGTTTGACTGCGAGAAGCATTACACCTTACATAACTAGCTAAAAGCAGACCGTGTTTATTACTTTAAACTAGCGAAATTCCTACACAAAAATAAACTCTATACAGTATTTAATAAAACTCAGGACAATCGCGGCTACTCCCTCCGGCACACCAAATGGCAGACGCCTCGAATCAGGACTAACTATGGAAAACGAAAACTCAACTACCAGATAAACCGGTCTTCGTAATACTTCGGGAGCAGAATGCAATTATTTGAACAGCGTTGTACAATTCAAAACTGACGTCAAGCGTTTTCTGATGTGTAGCGGTATTGCTTCTAGTGGGTAGTGTGTTTTCTGGTTTGCGTGGAGTTCACTTCTTTTCTATTGATGTTTTATTTTTTTTGAAACATGTTGGCTGCGTTGTTTTCTATGGCTGTGGTGGTGTTTGATGACTGAATTGTGCTGCAGTTGTTGCAGGTGCCTAATTTGTCGGACGCGTTCAGATTTGTGACGGTATCACCTTTGATGATGCCTGGTGTGTTCACTGGTTTGCGTGGAGCTTTATTTGTTTTCTTTTCATGTTTTGTTTTTGTGTTGGTGTGTGCGCGGCATGTAATTGCTCTTATTGTTCTATTGCTTTTACCTTTTATTTCTTGTTTTGGAGGGGAGGCATACGTGCTGTGTTGATGCCTATGACTGCGTGGGTGTTCGGTGCCTAGGTTGTGCTGCAGTTGTTGCGGGCACTTGCTTTTGTTGCAATGTTTCTGGGTCGCGTGTTCTTTGGCAGCTGTTGTGTTTGTTGCTGCCTCTTTCGAACAATGCTGTACAGCTGTAACGGCCATGGCCTGCAAAATCATTAAAGAGAGAGAAAGAAAGAAAGAAAGAAAGAAATGAAAGAAAGAAAGAAAGAAAGAAAGTATATGGTACTTCAAGAACTACTTCAAGTAAGTTTGGAAAGAAAGGCTTCTACATTACTGGAAGTACATTCTTAGCCTGTACTTGTACTTTACTAAAGCATTTGTTCTGGTACTTTCCGAGGAAAGTATAACTCCTGACTACGAACTACAAACCCCAAATTTGAAAACAACAAATGGAGTACCGTCATGTTAAAACGCGCTATCGTCTTTCGCGACGTAATCTGGTCATTACTCTGAATGAAGTAATGGCGGCTATAAGAACGACACTAATAAGTGCCTTATAAGTTGATTCTGTTAAATTGTTCGTCAGCGAAAGTAAGAAAAAAAGACTACTCTGTGGCGACTTGACTTTATCCAATATTTTCTGTCAGTTACAAAACAACTGATGCACTTCCGATTCTCCCGGGATTAATGCATACCACTTTGAGAAACGATGACTCTGTATAGGGAACGAAATGGCATCATAAAAGGCTCTGTTAAAAAGTACTTGTCCTTTACTTTAAAAGTAGATTGTATTTGTAGTACTTTACATCAAGTACATTGCTCCCGGTGTACAAGGTTATGTCCTTGTAGCAGACATGTACAAGTTAGAAAAACTAATTAACTTAAGTTTCTGGGTATTGGCCTCAAAGGTAATTTGAGTAGGATAGAAATTACCAAAATAGAGAGTAATTGAGTGAATTACTGACTACCGTAAAAAGTAGCGAACTACTTTTGAAGTTACTTTTTATTTTGTAATGGTAGCAAGAAAGTGCAGAGGTTTGTTTTCCGTTAGCGAAATTCTGCTAGCCAAATATTACGCGGCTTGTGTTTTCGCAGAAATGCTGTAATAGCTGGTTCTGCTTCTATGTTTCTATATTCTTTTGCACTTTTTTTTTGTTTTTTGGTCAATAATGTACTGCGGATGTATCACTTCTACGTTGTGATTGAGAACTGCCAGAGCTTGATTTTGCAGACAGTGTTTGGTTGTTTACAGTGTTGCGTAAAGTACATATAAAAAGTACTTGAAGTGAAGTACAAAGTAAACAAGAGGTAATGTACTTCAAGCAAATTAGCAAGTTCACCGTATGCAATCTACTATGTAAGATGCAAGTACTATTCACCACATTCGGTGGGAGTTGGTACCACAAGGGCGCCACAGTATTTGGTGCCCCAGTAGACTTCCGGTGAGTGTATTTATTTATTCTTCAGCAAACACTCAGCGATCGGGTAAGAAGAGCTCTCTTCAGAGAAGTTTCTGTTGTATGTTTGTAAGAACATTAGTGCATTGTACAAGGTAGTGCAAATAACAAAAGGAGGCAAGACAAATGGAAAAGAAGAGGAAAACAGGAAGGGCGCAGGGGTCCGCCGATAGGGGGTGGTAGTGAGCTTGTTTGCAAACAAACATCGGTGAATACATATTAATCTACGTTCAAAGTAAAGCACAAGTACTTTTTAACAAAATCTTTCATGATGCTCTTTCATCCCCTATACAGTGTTTTCTTTTCTTTAAACTAGGAAAGGAGGCGATGTTCTCTCCATCTTGCTTTCCACGGAAGTGTAAAGAGGGTAAAAAGAGCTTCCCCTGAACGCTTAACGATTTCACCCACTATAGTGACACTAGCTTTATATGCAGCATCAGACAATTTCAAGTTTAAAATATGCTTCCTCCTTCTCAAGCGTTTTTTATTCGAAAATACAGCGGTGGGCATTTGACGCCTCTCCTTCTATTTCAAATTTTACCCGCGAGGCCACAAAAGTTTTCATAATAACCGGAGACACAGAACGATAAAAAAAATAAAAACGATAAAAAAAACGGATAAGACAGCAGTTTTGAAGCACAGAAGCTGCGTTTGAGACTTGTTGCTTCTTTGCCAGGTTTTTGTTTATCGTTCTGTGTCTTCGGTTAGTATGGAAGTTCTTCACCAGCTCGCCTTTGTTTTTACCCTTTCTTCAAGGGTCGACGAAAGTTTTCGCACCGCGTTTTGTCAAGTGCGAGCTTCCCGTTTCCGAAAGTCACCTCTTTTCACCTGGGCGACGTTGCCTTCTTTGGAGTTTAGAAAATGTAATACTTAAGTTGTCTGCAACAAAAAGTTACATCGTGAAGTTTCACATATATCGTTAATATACTCTATACCGAAACATGATGGACACCGTTGTTGCAGTCGCAGTTTTTGATCGACCATAATTCAGATGCAGACATATCCTACTTCCCGATCACCCAAGTGTTTGACAATATCTGCTCGAACATTGGAATTGGTGTCGAAAGTCATCAACTTTTTTAGTAACGAACAAATGTTTTACTTTGTCGAAACCACACGTCTACACTTAAAACATAATGAACATCTTTTTCGTCCTCTATTGCAAAGCGCAATGCCAATGCGAAATACAGCTATCAATATCCCACAATATTAGCCAAACGGGAAACGATATTTGTTTTTGTCAAAGTAATTATTACTCCTACACGGGAAATGTCGCAACCTCTTCAGCTATTCCAGGTAACACAAAGTTTCGAGCCACAATATATATTAATTTTTAATTTATGCCATTAAATATTTGAATGAAGAACGTGGTAGAGCTAAATTCGACCTTTTTTCACTATAGTTCAGGCATCTTGGCCCTACTTTGCCAAACAAGTGCCCAAGTTACTACACTGCTGGTAGTTTGGAACTTTGGATGTCATCTGGCATATTTGGGCCTAAATCGCCAAAAAAGGAAAAGAGTTAGGCTTCCCTCCTCGTTGGTCGGTTGTGTTTGGCGTATATGGCCGAACAAGTGCAAGGTTTATGCTTCACTGCTGGTTCTTTGGTCCATACGAAGCATGTACGGCTCAAGTCTGGCACTTTGGCAATTATGTGGAGATCCAGAGAAGACAAAAGACAGAGGAACGCAGACAAAAAAGTACTTTGACATATTGGAGCGAAACCGTATTAGGCCCAAGTTAAGCTTCTAGGCTTGCCAAGCTTGTGCCAAGTTAGGCACAAGCTTCGGCACGCTACCTGAAAGATTCATTGAAAGCTTAAGGAACGCCGGGCGAGGCTTGTTATACTCGTGTTTATAGCACTGTGATCCACTCTTTAGTGTTCTTACATTCGACAATCTCATTAACTGCAGAACAATAGAAAGATGCTCGGGACCTGCCGAAAGAAATGCATTAAAAATAGTAGGCACTATTATGATGGTGGTATGGATACCGCAACAGCGGTTCCCTTTCGAGACAATTAAAAAGCGTTGCGTTGAAGCACACACTTACCTTTTAGTTCATTTTCATTTAATCGCGTCACCATCTGTACAATATCGAACTTGCTATTGTGTACCTGGATTTCTTTGAGTCATGTGTGTTTCATACGGTACGCGCACTATAAAATTGCTTTACCTGCACACCGTTTAACCTAGAGTCCAAAATACATCGACCGATGACGTCGCGAAGGGGTAGTTAAAATGTCGCGATGTTGTGAAGTTTGAAGTGTGACTAGAAGCAGCATGGAATTGAACAAATTCGTTGCGTTCGTACACTCGCAAATCGCCTGGCTTGTTGTCTCGCTTTTAAGAGAGATAGTATAATGGTTTAAAATCCTACTAAACAAAATCAAACGTAACACTACACGTACGGTGAAATTAAGGGTGTTGCTTGCCAGCTTTATACTGTTTTTTTTTTAATGACTGTGGCGAATTGGGCAAAAGTTGACGACCTCCTTGAGTCCATTAAATCGACGGTACAGAGCACCTAACAAGTTTGCATAGAAGTGCAGTCCGACGGGTAAATGTTTTCACTTTCCACCTGTCTTGCTCCGACACTCTGAGTGTCTCGACAGGGCTCGAGGTTTGCCAATATTGGCGATTTTTTATCACGTGATTTTTGAACCTAGTTTCACGACTTCCTCTTTAGACCGCCAGGCGCTGGGAAAGGCTGATTCGCTCGAAAAGTCTGGCGAGCGAACTCTGCCGTTACAGCTATTTGCTATACCTGCTAGGTGCCTTCGATTTCACATAAAGTCGACAATAAGGTAAGACGAATTATACGGCGTGCTATACTTAGTTTTAGCTTAAGTCCAGACGCAGCTGACGCTACGAGCTCAAGAAACCAACGAAACAGCGTCAAAGATGCAAGTCACTAGGCCTTCTGTGTACATGATTTTTTTCAGCAAGAAAAAACACGTTCCAAAACATGATGAACACGTATCGGTGCGTTTTAACGCTCCGATGCGCCAAAGACGCATATAAGCCGAGGTCACAGTGCTCATACATCATTCGAAAGACAGTCTGCAACACGAGTCACCGCAACAACCGTGGTTCGAATGCCGCGTGCCAAGTTTCTCTTTGAACTGACTGCCATGTTGCACTCGAGGCGCGAATCTCGCCGTGACTCGCGTTCGAATCTGTATGCAGACTGTCTTTCGCATGATGTATGGAAATTCGTGACCCCGGCTTGAGGAAGACTTCGTTCTGCCGTACATACAGCGTTCCAGCGCTTACCACTCGGGCGATGAATGCGGAGTCACTGCGCCGTGACCGCCCGCGTGGCGTCAGATATTTGGCAGAAGGAAGCCATGCGTGCATGCTCTAAACGTGTCCCACAGTCCAGAAGCGAGTAGAAGGCGATTATAAACATGGCCTATAGAAACTGTTAAGCCCGCCACGACACTGTTAAGAAACTGTTAAGCCCGCGTGTGATCCAACCAGGACTCCGTGTGCGCAGAGACCATATTCGCGTGAAGGGAAGAGCGTGCGGAGCACCGACAACAGCGCCACCTTAGTGGATCTGGCGTCAAAAAGTTGAGTTGGTGTATGCGTGAGCGCAAGTTTGTCTGCTTCTTGCACAGGGGTTGCGATAATGTCAGAAACGCCGAGCTCTTATTGGCTGATTTGACAAAATAACAGGCACACCTCAAGGCATATAGCATTGAGGTCTACCCACTATCCCTCTAATCAAAGCCAATCAGAACTCGGCGTTGCTCTGACGTCACCGCAACCCCGCTTCATAAGACGCAGACGACTCGCTCTCCGCATAGATCATTCCACTAGTCGCCTTCTCCGCGCCTGCCATCTTTATCTTGTGGACCGCGTGACTCGGCATGTTTCGTCTTCGATGACCAGTGCTGGAACGGCGCATTTGCGACTCCTGCAAAACGGGCGGCACCTAGCAAAAAAACAAAAAACACTGAACACTGAAGGGAACGCGTACTTTTCGCGATTTCTGCACGCCACCTCGTGGCTTCCGTGATTGCAAGTCGTCGGCGGTTGGCGCGATGGAAAGGTTGTCCCGGTGACTCCGTCGTAAGTGTCATACCTCCCCGCATTGCCCAGGGTCGCTCTGCTGAACGCACCCTATAGGCTGCCGCGTGAAGTACATTTATCGACGTTCATCGGCACTGCACTCCTTCCATCGCTTCCCGAAGAAGGTCGAGACTCTGGAAGCTCGCTTCCGCCAACACATCGCCGATGATTTGAAACGTAGCGAATAACAATCGGGGAAAACCATTTTGAGTCCACTGCTTGCCTGATGAAACCCGAGTGTGGAGCGTTAAAGCTGGCACATGGCACGGCACGACCTTGTTTTCGATGGACATATTTTCCCGATAGCGGAGACCCCTGTATGTTGTTTGAGTCGCGAGTAGACCGGTACGCGCGGCTCCCACGTCCCACCCTTGCGATGGCGCTGCTGTCCGCAAGGCGGCTTCACGCGAATCCGATTTGTGAGGACGCCACACACCTGGTGGGGGGTAAACGCGGGTTTGTTTGGAAGCGGGGGCGTTGGGGTCCATTCGGATTCGTCAACTCGTTTCAAAAAATTAAGAATATTCCTTGGGAGTCGTAGGTTAAAAGTAAGGGTCCGTGCTTTCTGTACAATATCCGAAAAAATAACCTCCGGGATGGTTAAATCGCAATCGGGGAAAACCGATATCGAATTGGAGTTCTCCCTGAATAAAAAAAGTCCCAAGTTTCACGGAAGGAAATCACGAGCTTCGGTTTTATTTTCTATCGACAGGGACACAGCCTGCATTGGACTACGGTAACTGGACTATAGACCCCTTTCGAAATACTGCCCTCTGTTGGCAGCCATGGAATCCCTACACGATGGTGGACTAAAACCGCAACGTCGCCGCACACTTAATGCGTTCGGTTTGAATAGAAGAAATGAACACACACACAGAAAAATGTAGGAGCGCGCTGACTTTGCACTTCCGACGCTGCTTGATTGGCTCGTCGGCTCCTAGCCTTGGCAGCGCTCCGACATTCGCTATCTCATGGAATGACTTGCACCTTCCACGATGTCAGTTGTTCCGCCATTGTGCAGAGGTTCTGACCTCCTAATAATCGGCGCAGCGAATTTCGGAAGGGGACTATCCACGAAAGCTGTATTTTTCTCCAGAGAACACCACCCCTTGTCTCGTTTTCTTCTCTCAATTGGTAACGAAACGTTGTGCCATCAATCGGATCACGCGCCCGTGAACTTTGAAATTTATCGGAACAAGTTTCTGCCGAAGACACCGGACAAAATGCTTCCAATATAGGAGGCTTGACTAGGTTCAGGTGTCCCTGCACATACAGAACACGATACGAGAATAAAATAAAACATCACGTAAAATAAATAAACCGCCCTAGTTTTTGTTAGCTAGACAACCAGGCACATTGCGGCGTGATCCGCCGTCTTTATCTACGCGTGATTGGTTTAGCCGGTGATGGCTAACGCATGAAAACGACGAGCGCCGTGACGACGCCCTTTTGGCGCTGCTTAATTGGCTATCGTCTTTGCGGTGGCGCTGCTGTCGGCACTGCGCATGCTCAGAAGCCTCGCCTCGGGTGAATCGGGTTTCTGGCTTGTTTGGAAACACCCGGGCTTGTTTGGAAAGAGTGTGTTCGTCGATGAGAAAGTGTCTACTTGCTTCCAGAACGACGTGGTCGGGTGGGTGGACCTCGGCGGCTCCTACGTGGGTCCCACGCAGAACCACATCTTGAGGCTGTCGCACGAGCTGGGAGTCGACACGTACAAAGTCTTCGGAGACCTCAAGAGCATCTACTACGGCGGGGTGAGCGACGCTTTACCAGATACGAAGCGCATCCGGCCGGAATCTTTTCGCTGTACACTCTGAGAAATAAGTTAGTAAAAAGATAGTAGCTGCGGCAGTTACTATCTCTGTGTTGCCTTTACTACCTTTATTACTAGCCGTTTCACCTCAAATGCACCACGGGCAGTAAATGCGAGAATGGTTTTCTCTAATGAGAGATCCATCAGTTCGACCATTCAAAGTAAATTTTGAGGAATGACGCTATTGCCAAAAAAAGCAACCGTCTCGTCAAATTACTTATCGCTGAGGTAGGGTGGGCAAAATACGCCCCAAATTGAATTGAAATACAAAATACTTCGACAAAACGTATGTAATTACGAATACAACTACAATGCTGAAAGGTGTATATAAATACAAAATACATATACAGTCAAAGGTATTTGATCATCTCCAAATACGTTTCCAAAACATTTGGTTCCCGTACTGTTCTCAAGCACAGCAAAAGACTAACTTACCAAACTGAAAAAAGAAATAGTTTTTTTATTTTGAACTTAGTAATATGTTATTTTTTGGTGTAAAATATCGATCGGCAAATATGTTCAGATAACTGGCGCCCGGTTAACAGCAGTCATTAACTAAACCTAAACCAAAACTACGATAATTCCCTAGTAGTTTGCCTTTTTCACTGTTACCACACTATGTTTATTTGCAGAGGCGTGTTAGTGTCGGCCAAGCAAATTATAATACGGCATATAATAAAATAGGAGCCATCACATTCAGCAAACTAAACCAAACGGGAGTCGCTACATTCTTTGCAATTATCTGGTTGCGAACGGAGGTCGAAATCTAAACAATTACACAACCAAATAAATTTAAATGAAAAGGAATCCGAAATTTTATAAAATATTCAGTAGCACGAATCAAAGGACACGAGCGTGCACGTGTTCAAACAAAATATTAGAGCGCGCATGACAGATAGTCTGACTCACGTTCGGGGATAGGGGGCCTCCGCGCAACACCGCATCGATGCATTTAGTTCAAGAGGATACCGCACAATAACCTAAATTCAGGCTGAATTGCTCAAATCCAATTGTATTCTTAAACAACAGACAACAACAACACAACAACTAGGATGGGGAAATAAAATTAAAAAAAAACAGACGGGGCAACAGAATATCATATTCAGCTGAAATTTATTGATTTGAGCACACCAATAAATAGACTTCCAGACATAGGAAAAGGAGGAAAACAAGGAACCCAAGTGCGAAAATAGGAAACGTTGACGGGTTCTGCCAGACAAACTAAGCTCAGTTCCCAGGCTCAACACCTGGAAGGGAGACCGACCTCGACCACCGAACCACAACAACCTCCCCAAGGTCACACACACAGGGCGAACTCAGGAGCTCAAGGTTTTCGCGACAACTAATTTTGAGCAGCCAGAGTAAACAATAACCCTGTCAATCGCACGAAAAGACCGCATAAACAAGACAGCTGAGGGAGGGAGCCGCCAACAGCTAAAGAACAAAGTAGCAGCCGAACCACGAGCCCACGCAGCCGAGCAACGCGAAATAATTATTAGTCTTTATACATTTTACGGAGGAGCTGTTAAGGGCGAGTTTCCCCAGTTTCGTGCCCGTAGACAAATAAATCTCGACACTAACGCTCTGAACAGCTACCACCATCTATGAGCGACGGCGGCAACCAGACAATCGGCTTGCCGGTTGTCTGATTGCCGCCGTCCCTCATAGATGGCTGCACATAGTACAGCTCCACTGCTCTTCCTTTACTTTTTCAATTTTATTTTGAACTTTTTGTTTTCTCTCTGGCACTTTTTGTCTGCAAATATTTACCGCCCTCACCGACAGTCGCACGACGGACTAATCCGCGGACGGATTGATCACTTGTAAGACGTGTCCGCGGTTCGTCCGTCTTCCAAGCGCATCCACACGAGGAGACGGGGAGCAGACGCCAGCGAGGACGAACGGAACCTGCTCGCCACCCCACAGTGCCGCCAAACTCCAACATCACACATTGGCACCGTTGTCCAAGAGAGAAATCGACGTTTGCTACCGCAAAAAAAAGAATAGCACGCCGCTGTTAAGTTTAGATCGAGACAGAACACCGTGGTACGCTTCCCGCGAAGTGCCACTAGCTTTACTAACCCAAGGCGTGACAGTGACACAGGCATGGTCCTGCTCGAGAAGGCTTCGGCGTAGAAGGGACCTAGTTCTGGACTCGCGAAAGGGTGTTTGCAGACGCCTTCACGCACTCCGCGCTCGTGCAGAACACTTAAATACACCACAGCCACAAGAAGAGGGCTTGCTCGGTGAAAGGCTGATTGGACGTGCAAGAATTATCGCGGCGTGCTAGACGAGTTTTTGCAGAGGCTTCTTGACACGGATCCGGAGGAGTACCGAAACCTGTTTCGCGTCAGCCGGGAAAAGTTTCCACAGTTTCTTTCGAGGGTGGAACCAATGAATTGGGCCACAAAATGAACCAGCGAACGCACAAAACACAACGATGCGCCAATGTTGTTTTAATCGTCCGAACACAAAACGCCAACGTTACTAAAACACTCAGCTGGGAAACTCACGCTTGAAACCCAGACACCTCGCGTCCACCGAGACCAAACTAAAGTAAAGCCCCCTAACCCGAGAGAAGTGGCGCCATTCATTGTTGTGGAAATGCTCGAGACACGCGCCGCGCGCCACTTCTGGGAAGAACATGGCGTCTGAAATCTAGCCTGCAGTGCTGCGCTGTGCCGCCATGATCTTCCCCTCTGCACGTTGCACGTGCCTCTTGCACCGACGCACCTTGCGCTACTTTTCAAACATAAAGGGGCTTTAAACTAAATACGATTAACAGCGATCCCGCTGTATAGCGACGAGTCCAAACATGAAAGTTGATTTATTATAGCTATTGCGAAATGCCGCACTGTGAGGTAGCGCCACCGGCCTTGGCGCGGCTCGACCGGAACCAATACATGGGTTGCACGTGACGTCCTTCAAAGGCGCATTCCGATGACCACATAGAGAAAAGGGGAAGAGGCGATCCCTCTTCCACTCTTCTCTGGCGTGTTCCAAAGAGGATCCCATCATCAGGATCCTCTCTTGTGCCTCCCGGATTTGCACAGACGCCGCTATTCTACTCCCAGAAGATTATAGAAGGTTAACCTGTCACTCAAAATTCTTACAGAAGCAGCTTCCCTCTCCTCTTATATAGGGGTCAAAAGTATGCGATGTGACGTCAGTGCAACCCATGTATACGTGCAGCCGTGCGGTTCCCGGAGTGGCCGCTGCGGGAGAAATGGCGGCTTTTGCGATTTTCCGTCAGTTCGGTTCTAAAGTACGGATCGGAGTCACTTTACAAAGGCTGGGCTTTCTGGTGATTTCCCAACTGAGTTGTTCTAGTTATATTGCAAAAAAGCAAGAAAATATTGTACCATTGTGAGGCTAAATGCTTTCCAAGTCAATCACCCGCTAAGATCCGCGAGGAAAAAGGCGCTCGACTTTATTAGCCTGCGCGTCCTCGGATCGAAGGAATCGGTGAGGCGACGGCAACGTGGAACACGGTCCGCGGACGAAAATCGAGATTCGGTCCGTCGTGTGAATCGGCTATTACTAACTGCAGTTCACTAAGAGGTTAGCAAAATATGTGACGAGCAGTCAGTAGCCTAAAGTTAGTAAGTACGACCTTTCTTCTATGAGAGTATTAGTACGGTGCCTGGTGTTTGCCTTCGACGTGTGTTGAAGCTGCAGTCGCATTGCTTATACATTATACAAAATACATTGTGTTCGCTGCACTCACGACGACAATCCGCGAACACTCCTCAAGAATGTTCGAAGCACGCTCGCTTCATACATGCTTATGCTTAGAACATTTTTGAACACAGCTTCTGCATGACCAATGTGACCGTCGTACCAGAAAAAAACCTGCCTTAGACAGCGTCTGGAGACTGTCTTCGGTATGATGAATTCTCTCTCTTCCTCTTCCTGTTCTTCTTTTTCTCCTCTCTTCCCTCTTCACTTCTCTCTTCTCTCTCCTCTTCTCTTCTTCTCTCTTCCTCTTCACTGTTCCTTTCCATTTGTGCGCAATTTTATCCATGTTCAATCCTGTGTATTATCTGTGTAAGCTTTGGGTGATGCCGCTATAGACTTTGGGCGTGTTATTTTACTCTCTACTGCCATGTTTTACATGAACAAAGATTACTTCCACATCGAACCCTACCAGCGAATGATCCGAAAATAAGGAGGTGTTTTCTTTTACATGCGCACTAAATACGGAGTTCTCTCGTTTTAATGCCCACCATATACCGAGGATTTTTCTTTTTAAGTGGGGACAAAATATTAAGGTTTCTACTTTTTGCATGCGTGCCACATAACCTACAACTTTGAGAGGAACATTGGCGTGATTTTCTCCTCAAAAATTATCACAAAAATAACCTTTGCGAAGTTAATAATTGCTGATTTCAGTTAGCACCACTCAAAACGGCTGCACCCCCCCCCCCTAATCCTACTTCTAACTCTTATACTTTCAGGGGAAAACCTATGCCTCCAATACAACATGGCCAAAGTTTGGTTTCTGGAGCCCTCTAGCCTGGTTCGAAATCAACTACGTCATGCACAAGATGGACAAGATGATGGAAAAGGTATAAAATCCGGGCTGGTCAGTATCGCGATACAAAATGAATCGCTTCAGTATTCTTTAGATACTTTGGAGTATCTGTATCCCTGTGCTCCAGTAGTGAAGTACACTTACAATGTATCACTTGTATCGCGATATTCTCCGAGGCTTAGGAATTTTTTTATTATTTTACATTTGTTCTCGAAAATTAATTGTCGGATTTTTACGGTAAATTGAAAATCACGTTTTCGGCGCGGGGGATCCCGAACCTTCTAACATTAACCCGCCACAAAACTCTCTCTAAGGATCCTGGTTGGAGTTGGTATATTGCAGCCATTAGAACAAATAAAACAAGCAAAAAAAATAGTGGTTTGAGGAAAGGTCACTTGAACAAAATAGCAGGGTAACATCATCCTTCGAGGCACTCTACTCTTTTCCCTGCCTCCATGCAGACTAGAGTGGCACTGAGTGCAGGCAGACCCTTCCCCGTTGTCCAATTTCCACACCATTGGTGACTAAGAAGCACTCAAACAGTATGAGACGCATCCTCCCAGCAAAGCACGGTTTATTCCGGCCAGACTCCCTTTGTGAAGCATGGAAAGCAGTCGTATGCTTTCAGTATCATTTCACAAGGGCGATAATATATATTTAGCGGCATTTGGTATGGTGGATATGGATATACGAAGAGTTCCAGGTAAGGCGAGGCTCGTGAACTGAGCACAAAGACAGGAACATAAACACTACCATTATCATTCGCCACGAACAACACTGCTCCGCATCTACAACTGTTCGAAGAAAAATGTATCTCTGTATGTATCTGTATTTGGTTTCCGGTATGCTTCCTTGCCGTCTTTGCAGAAGTATATGTGGAATATTCCGTTGCACAAACGATAAATCAAATCATCTCCAGTATCTGCATTTTGGCCTTAAAGGGAAGCTGAAAAGTGGTCCATGAATTCGAACAAAGAGTAAAATTTGTAATGTAGACACCTTAAAAATTATGCGTTTTAAGTTTTTTGAGGGACCTTATTAGTAGGAACGTCGTAATAGCCAATTAAAAGTTCGACGTAGACCCGCCTTTTGCGTCGCGCCCAGAGTAGGAAAGGGCGAAAGGGGAGAGAACAACTATCAAAAGTGACGTCATCAGCGTGGTGCTCACCACTAAGCTGGTTCGGGGATGGCGGCGAGGATGTCACGAAGCTTTCGACAGAGAACAAGGGGCAGCGAGAATCTCCGCATGCCCTGCCGCCATAGCTATGCATATTTTTGAAGCTAAATGCGGTTTACGCTTATTTCGGCCCAAGATAAGTGCAATAACTGAACTCACGGGACAAAAAGCTACAAACTTCCGCTCCTAACTAGCACGACTGCACTGCGTACAGAATCCGTGTCGCAGAAGCCCCGCGTCATTAGCCCCAAGTTTTGAAAACACCGCGTTGAATTTCCCCGTCCCGTATTCCCCCCGTGCCAAAAGCCCCGCCCTCTTTGCACCACCCACCTTTTCGCGCTTTAACCAGCATTGTTTCATGTCTTAACCTGATCTGTTGAGAGTCTACAAATGATCTTTTAAGTGAAAGGATACAAAAAGATAAGGTTAACTTGAAGCACTGAGAAAACTTCGAATCTTATAGTAGTGGCCGATTGCATAAATCTGCATAACCAGCGATGCGCTTCGCTCTCATGGAGGTAAACTCGGACGTAGAATTATTGACTTTATCTACCTAGACAGGTACAAACAATTCTTTGAACGACGTAAGAGGAAGGGAACAGGAGTTCGGTGCTGCACGTAATACTCATGGTGCAATAAATTGTGGGTTAACAGTTTTTTTCGAAACCCACTTCGTCCGATCTGTCAATCCGCGCGTGCTTCAGAGCCGACGAAAGCTTCGGTTCAATGCTCATGCGGAGACACAAGTCGTCTGCCTCTTGCGCTGGAGTCGCGGTGACGTCAGATCGACGCCGAGCTCTGATTGGCTGTGATTGAAAGGGTAGTGGGTAGACCTCAGTGCTAGATGCCTTGAAGCCTACCCACTATGTTTTTCAATCAGACAATAAGAGTTCGGTGTTCAGCCATCATCGTAACCCCTGTGCAAAGAATCAGACTAACTTGCGCTCCGCATTCACAAAACTGTAAATATTAATGTTTTTGCCAGTGACTTGTAGTGACTAATATTTTCTGTTCGTTTTGGCTTCTATTGTCTCAAGACGTGAATGTGTATAGCGCACGCCTGAAGGACAGGAAGCATTATCCAGTTATTCCTTACTTGGGTCCCGGGTACGGCACGATTAGGTTACACAAGCTCGCGTGCACACTTACTCTCTTTTAGTTAAAAGCAGGATGCTTCGCCCTCGTGCTGAAGACGCGGCCACCTGACACGGGAAGTACGCGTCATGGGCTTCTGAAACGGGTTCTTACCGAAAGTAGGGGGCAAAAAGGACGAGGCGTTTGCCGTGGGGCATTTGACACGGGGCCTTTGACATCCGGTGATTTCGCGTAACACCCCTCTACCCAGCTCCTGGTATTTACGTATAGAGTGTTTAACGAAACGCGGCTCAAGTGGCTCCTGCAAAGTGTATACAACAACGCAAGAAATAAAGGTTGATGTCATGTTGGCCTCCGCCAAAGGACCTATTTTGGAAACTTAGTAATGTTGGGCATAATTAGGGAATTAAAGACTTTCTGGGAGATAAAGACTTTCTGGGCATCACGAAAAAGGCCTAAATACGCGCACTTTAAAAAATATAGTAAGTATTCACAGGGCGCCATGCTTCAGTGCGGGTCTGCTGTCCGCCATTGCAGTGGGTATCGTCGGCCGTGCGCTTGAATGCGCTGGCGTGCGTACGGAGTCGTGCCGAGGGGCATTCCTACTGGCCGTTCTTGGCGTGTGTCATGGGCTGTTCCCGCATTTCAGCTTCTTGCGTACGTTTTTCGTTTAAATGTTTGTTTAGCCGCTATTCGGTAGAGAATTTTCGACACCTGATGTCACTGTGCGAGTTCTAAAGCAAGGGACACATGAGCGGTGAATGTCGACGCCGCGCGGCGCTCCGCATGACGCACCACCTGGCGATACTCGGCGATATTTATGTATCCAAGACACATGCACGCAAAAGCCCGTCGCTCGACGCACACAGTTGCTGGGCCACCATTGGCACCGAATGTAGAGCGACTGGCTGTACTTCGCTTCAAAACGCACTATTTACGCACTAATTTACGCACAATTACAGTGTTCAGATTAAAAATAAAACAAATAAAACAGGTGCGCACTTTTTTGCGCCACAATTATATTACTATTGAAGCAGTAATGTGGAAAAAAAAACAGTACCGCAAAACGCATGTTCACAACACTAGCAACGCCGTGTTTGATTTTCTTTTTCCACTCGATAAAGCTGAAGTTTGAAAAAAATATACCGAAATCGTCCCAATGAACAATTGTATAGCCTGTATAAACATTTAAAAATTGATATACGTGTCCAACTTCGCTGAGACAACTGGAGGCGCACGGCGGGTCAGAACTGAAGAAAACACACCCCAGAACGTATAACTGAACCCTGAACGCCGCTAAGAAGGCCTTCAAGGGTCCGAAAGGCTTAGATTGAACAGAAAAGGCTAGCTCAAACGGCTAGTATGAGACGCGACCAGTTTTCATGAGAGTCTTGGCACTTTTATTCGAAAGTACAAGGAGATGCTTCATTCACTTTATGCCAAGGAAGTCGCACCGAATGCAATACTTACCAGGTGTTCTGACCCGGACATTGAAATGAGCAGTGACAAAGCGTTATCCCCGAGCATCATGAAAACATCATGCGTGAGAGTAAATACCTACCAAGGCAGTCCAAAGTACTGCCCCGCAGAAGAATCATGAAACAAACAAACCGTTTCTTCATCTCCCGGCGGCATCGAATGACTGGCTCGACAAACCTGACGACGCCAAAGGTCTCTGGAACAAAGTGCACCTTCTCGACATCTTTAGGGGCGAAGCTCCTTAGGGTCTGTCTTGTCCGTCTGTCCGTCCGTCCGTCCGTCCGTCCGTCCGTCCGTCCGTCCGTCCGTCCGTCCGTCCGTCCGGCGTCCACGCCTACATAAAAAGAAAAATATTTGCGCAGTCGACAGATTCGAACCTGTGCGGTGAGATCCCAATGAATTTCTGGTCCATCGCCTTAACCACTCGGCCACGACTGCGGGACGAGTAGAACGCTCTGAGATGTGGTAGTACTAGTAACTCAAGAGCTGGGGTTTCTGTCATGGATGAAACGTTGCATGTAGCCGCTCAACGTCTATACAGGAGAGGGCGCTGCGGTCAAATGCGTATATAATCACGTTAAACTTTGCATGCATTAACTCAACGTTTATGGACGAGATGGCGCTGTGGTCAAATGCTCAAATGCGTATATAATCACGTTTCGTACCACACATTTTCTTTCTGACATGGACCGTTGACTTAAGCGGTGGAGATGCGTTCCCACGGCTTCTAGCGGATCCAAGCTGATCCGCTGGAAGAACCACTGGCTCTGCATTTTACCGACCATAAAGCAGTAATAATGAAGTCGAAACGCAACCCGGAACTCAGCACTACCTATGAGCAATAAAAAAATCAGCACCATCAGCACTACCTATGAACAATAAAATCAGTATCATCAGCACCACCAGAGCTTCGCCCCAATCAACATCATTCACCACGTGGAGATGCGGTCATTTTTGTTTTCACCCCTCGCGTTAACTGCTTCATCGGCTGTGGCAGTAACATTCCGGCAAACAGATTCCCCACCTTAAACTCAAACCATCAAACCAAGCTCGTTGGGAGTCATACCGCCGCTTCTCGGCACCGTCGTTGTAGTTCGTGAAGGCTCGCCTGTTGCTAGTTGAGATGGTGATTTTGCTACACCTTCCAGTGTCACTCCTGGAGTTCAAATAACTTCAGAGACGTCTAGAACGTTCTCGCCCGAACGTTTAAGAAGCACACAACATCGAACCCAAGCCGAACCAATCAAACAAACAGTCGCCATATTTGCTTCTACAGGTGGGTGAGGAGGAGTGGTAAATCCTGTGCGCCGACGTCTGGAGTCCCGAGAGTGAAAGATAGCGAAAGAGTGCGACAGAACACGAGAGAAAGAGACGAATCTTGCCGGCCGAAGGACGAAAGTCGCAGTGGTAATCGCGAAGACTGAAAACTGTCAGCACAATTAACAGTGATAATTTAACGTTGTAAACTAACTTCTGAGCTATTCTAACGCTTTTAAAAAGTAATATGCTCATTAAGTTGCATTAACTTCCCTTCTGTCGAAATTTCGGAAATCTGGTGGTTACGCGGTTTCGAATTACCGGGGCGCACCGATGAAAACCATAGTGCGAAGGCGCTTATCTGGTTTAGTTTTGCGTAGACGAAATGCCGTACACCTGCGCGCTATGCAAAAAGAAAGCTTCGAAAGGAACGTGAATATCCTTCCACCGGTAAGTACGTGGACTGTTGAAGTTCATGAAACTGCTCTAATGATATAATTATATTAGTGAAATGGAAGGCAGTTGTTAACTATGTATGGGACTCAAAGTTCTGCCTCCATGCTCCGCCGCTTGCGGCAGCCAGAAGGCATGGGAAAATGACGAGCTCTCGCGCTAAAAAGGCACGTCTGAAGGCCAGCAGCACGGTCTAGCTCGTGCTTGTAGCTTTGGCTGTAGTTACAGCTTAAAGGGCCCTGCCAAGGGACGAAGAAAAGCAAATGCTGCTTCGAAGGGCGTGCCTATCAGCGTCAAACACGAGCGTTCATTGACGACATTGGTCTGGAACGTCGGATAATGACGACAAAGAATTTTAGATTTGAAACTGGGTAAATAGGTGCACTGACCCCTTCCGTTCGTTTGTTAAAGTGCCTGCTTAACGTTTTAAGGACATACACACAGAGACGAACAAAAAAGGCAGACACACCGCTGGACTAGCAACTATTTTAATGAAAGCTTCTTTCTCTTTAGTCTACATATTGCGCTATACGGATTCTTCCTCTTTTTCAATATCTGAACCTTCGTCTTCCACTCTACCTCTTCTTTCATGGGCCTGTCAAGTGTGCGGCTCTTCGGAGGTATTCCAGTTCCTTGTGGTGCAGCGCGATTGACGGTGCACTCACGCAATGATCTACCTTCGCGTCAATATAGCAAGGGCCTCGAGAATTTCTCAAGCAACCGTTGTGCGATTTTTTGCCAGGCTGTCAATGTTGGCAAGTGTTGGCGCACATGTATTGACACCCCAACTAAGGACAATTTAGACATCATTGATTCTAACACGGCGTAGGGATGTAGAGAGAGGCGCGGGCGTGGCGCTATCAGTTGAGTCGTTCAATCGGCTGGCCCCACGGCGTGGTGCTCGCGCGCTCCGACGAAGCTCGCTACGACGTTGCATTTCACAATCTCACTAGAATCTGAGAACAGAGAGAGTTCGGATGATTGACGTCTCGTCCCGCGCGACGCACCTAACAAACTTAGCTGAGTAAAAAGTAAAAAAAAACGAAAACAAAATACGTGAAATCTCTACCTAGGGGGCCGTGTGCTAACCAAAGGCGTCTAATTGGCGCAATAGCTGATAAATGTCAGCAGTGCTCTCTGCGTCGACAAGTGGGTTTCTGCAGTAAAGGCACAGCAAGTATCGCATATGTCAGCGTCAGCTTCGATCATGTCACCGCTGTAGCCGGTGGCTTGTTTCGGTGGCTGCCCTGATCGTTGAGACGCTCCTCACCCCGCGTAGAATTGTAGGGGAGTCCGAAGGTCGCCGCCGAAACTCAGCGCGAAAACGTCGGTAGACCTCTCTTTTCCCTGACAGTCCTCGTAACAGAGAACAACTGTCACTCGCTGGTTGGGAACTAAGCGCACCATGAAGGCGACTTACACCACAAAACAGCATAAATGAAATTTGCAGTCAATAAAAGACCCGCTAAAAATCAGAAAGCGCTGAGGAGACGGCGACGTGTAGCCAAACATAATTGTCGAAAAACTAGACAACACATCTGTTTTGTTCGTCTTGTTTTATCTTAATTTTGTATGTTTTATTGGTAGGATAAAATAATGATGTACTGACAATTTGTGCAGAAAAAGAAAGCGTCGGTCCTGGCTTGGGAACGTCGTCTGCTATTGTCCCACTCCGGACGCCAATGTGCCGCGTTATCTTTTGCGACCGCGGCACGGCTCAAGCGTTCCGCCTCTAGAGAACCTAGATTGTGAAGAGGGTTCATCTAAAGCCACGGGGAGATTTCGCAATTTAATGACGGACTCCTCTCGCGGAGATTGGTCGCCAAGTGCGCATGTGCTGCGTTGTCGCGTGGCTAGGAGGAAAGCAGGCGTGAAGCCAGAGACGCTTGCAGACGATCAACGGTTTGGGCACCTCCTCGCAGTTCGTATTCCAATAGAGTGGCAGAATCCACGTGACCTCGTTCCAGGGGTTGGACACTGGAAAACAGGCTCTCTCATGGCCCGCGATTTTTCGCGCCGCCATCTGTCGGCTGTTGCGCCAATAAGATCCTGTTTTAGTAGACGGCCGTAATAGGTAGGGATTTTATGTTTCTCGTATCTAATGTTTTACTCAGGTAAGATTGTTCAGTGAAATTTCCATACCTTTAATGTGCGCTCCTCAGTCAGCTCTCTAAAAAATTTGCTCAATACGTTCACAAACAGCTAGATGTATGCGGTTCCTTCAAACAGCCATCGATCAGTTTGACTCACACCATACATCGGTTAAGATTTCCCTTTCAACCCCTGGATGAACGCAGAACGACTCGTAATCATAAAATACAACGAGCTCAACAAGCTATGCTCATTGAGAACGCCGCAAACGTTGGCAGCCATGCTTGTTATCGTCTAAATCTAAAGCGGAAAAGGCAAGCTCAAGATATTTTCGAAAATAATATTCACTATCTAGATTATTTGTTCCTCAAACATAAAATTATTGACGATAAAAATACAATTACGGCAAGAAGAAACAATTTTACAACGAATATTTTACACGTTACTCATCTCTCCAGCCAATGGGACCCAAGAAACGATGCTTAGATATAGCTAAGTACCTTTCGTGATTTGCGGTGCCTAGAGCAGTGCTACCCCCCCCCCCCCCCTGAATTGATTTTAACGGGATATACAGGGGGTTTCACGAAAGGTGGACAAATTCAATATTGCGAGAACTACGCGTCGCAACAAAAGAAAAAAAAAGTCTTGTGTCGTTGCGTCTTGGGGCAAGGGCCCATTTAAGAAAATGAATAAAGTTCGGGATAATTAGATTGTTAATTATTTTGCGTTATTAATTTTAATAATATTGTGATTAAGAGGATGGTTTCAATTAGAAAATTGCTCAGCATCATCGAAAAACACTAAATCAACAAATTGCAGAACGATAGAAGTGGCACGCGCAGCATTTTACAGCTTTCTGAAAACCGCACAAATTCGACTGGTTTTTAAAGGGGGCATGAAACGAATTTCGGGATGGGATAAATTATTTTAAATTGGGACTTTACTAATCGCATATCGTTTAGCTGGCAAAAAGAGAGGGTAGAAAGTCAAAAGCCTGCTTTCTGGTACGAACATTTAAAAATATAGCGGACTATTTTATACCTTCTTTCTTTCGAAGCTCTCCGCCTTTTCACTATGATACATCAGCGGTTCCCAAAGCGCGTCAGCGGTGCCAATCTGACGTCAGCCTACCCCAGCTCACGCATTGGACACGATAACTGCGTCACTCGGATGTATGCGCTCGTCAACAATAAATCCGTCGACGAATATTCGGATTCGCGTTCGTGGCCAATGAGTGCCCTGACGGAACTTATCGTCGCTTGCGAATGACAAGTTCTATGGTGTGCATAAAAAGCACGGTGGAAGCTAAGAGTCATCGCACCGGTGCCGAAGAATGTCACGACGACGTGATTTCACAATTCGCATTTGAGTTGAGGATTAAAGCGAAGGAGGAAGAAGTAGGGAAATCGTTTCATGACCCCTTTAAGTTTCGGTTTGCAATCGGAGCACAGCTCGGCCCCGACGGCATCGCGCCCCGTGGAGAAATAGTGCAACCATCCTCTGCTGCGTTGCGCGAGGACAGTGCAGCGGAGGTTTGTTGCACTACACTCTAAGAAAAAATGGAGGAAAAAAGTAGCAACGGCGCGTCTTCCTCCCTTCTACTGACGCGCCCCCAAGCGGACACGAGAAGAAGGGAGCAACGAGACGTTTTTCTCCTTCTCCAGGCAGACGGGAGAAAGCTTTGGCCCTCCCGAATCATCTTCTTTCGGTTTCGTTCTTCGGGCAGGTCGCGCACGTTGTTTAATAAATGCTGTTGAGTTGATTGAGCTTCAGCGGCAGTGAAGGCCGCCTGTAATTCCGTCTTCTAGTCCAAACGTGCAGAACATTTCGGTTGCATTGACGTTTTTATCACTAATTTTATCAAACGAGCAAACGAAGCCGCTAGAAACAGCGAAGTTCCGGAGCGGTGCCAGCAGCGCCACGTACACTGGGTAAGATGGCCGTACTCCGGATTGCGGGACTCAGGTCGAACTACAGTCTACAGTAGCGAAACCATGCGGAACTGTGTCGACGTTTTCGTACGTGGAAATCGCAGAAACTGCGTCCAAGAGAGGCAGGTTTTGCTGCCGGCTGCCTGGGTGCCTTCCGTGCAGAGTTTGGTTCTGTTTTCCGATGCCGAGTGCAACCGGCGTTCAACGTGGTTCTGTATTTGTGCGTGTCAGCAACATAGCAGCAACATCGTGATGGCAGTGTTGTGGGTTGTGAACAGAAGACTGGAATTATCGCCGATGTGACCGAGTGTTCGCGTATCAGTGGTGTAACAACAAGATGAGATGACGTAAACTGTAGGGCATTGATGCCGCTGGTCGGGCCGTGATCGGAGGGGGCGGGGTGTCGCAGGTTGACATTCCGCTTTACATTAAAAAGTTTAATACCACTTGAGGGATTAGGTGCAATCGATCGACGTGCGGATAGTCATGTTGGAACGCTGGTCTGAACAGTAAGCTCCTATCGTACAGTGGCCAATGTGACTGTCGGTTGTCTCGTCCCCGAGAGCGATTGCGCTCTGGGGAAAGGACTGAACAGTACGAAATCATGACGGAAAGTACGTATATTTACAGTGTGGAATTTTAGCATTAAAAAGAATAGTAGGTAAAATCGAAAAAAAGAAGCTATCCTTTATTTTGCTGTTTAAATATATTACGGTTCCTGGAGAAACTGCCCTCCAAGTGGTGCGTTGGGATGAGCGCTAGAAGTTTTCGAGCTCGCCACGGCGTAGCTCCGTACACTTAACACCTGCCGCAAGTCGCGGCTTTGACTGCATTCAAGTTGATCGAAAAGCGATTTCTCAGCCCGTGAAGCTTCACTTCCATATCCGCTCTACAGAGATTAATTCAAGACGGCAATTGCAGCCTTGCGCGAACAGCACAAATAGAAAAACAAACACTACAATAGAAATACAGGCTACGACGTGCCGTGCGGGGAAACAAACTCGTGGCTTCGAACCGCATTGGAGCGGCTTGATTTATTGGCTTTCAAATAATTACGGGATGATCGAGCGTTTGCTTTTTAATAAGAGATTCATACCCTGGGCCATTCAAAATACTCTCAGAGGTATGACATTGCTGGGAAAAAATCAACATGCTGGGAATATTTTTTATATCTTATTCAGTCACCGAGAAATTTCGTACGTTCAAAACGACCAGTATAAAAGGACGGAACGCAGAGCTCCGGTGTAGTGTTCGGGCTAGTGTGCCGTTGTATTGATGTTTGTATGTGCCATGTATGTGTATACGCTCAATGTATGTTCACCTGATGCTTGTAGTATGCGTTATATGTATAGTAGAGGTTCCCAAAGCGCAATGGTGACCTGAGGAAATAAAAATATTTTTTGTAGAACATGAATTGGGGAGTACCTAGCGCCACCTAGCCTAGCTACTTGCAATTACTCTGCTTGACCCTGCCATCTGGTGGCAAGCGATTTAACCTTCTTTCACGCTACGCGATAACAGCGGCTTCGAGTTTGTTCTTTTGAGAGCGGCTTTTGGTTTCGCGGATCGGTTTGCCATTCCTCCGTGATGTGCGGTTGACGAGGGAATTGTGACTCGAGGAACACAAAAGGTAAGACGTAAAGTGCGCGAAGTAACTGGGTATCGGTTGTCTCCGTTTAACATCGCAGTGCTGTCGACGAGAAGACTGAGCAACTGCTTTCGAAACGCAAGTTTCTGTACCTGTGGGGGAATCTGGCTTCGGAAATAAACACAGTTCGCGGAAAGCTCGTGTTACGCTTTTATTTGCTGCTCCTCTCGTCCCGTACAAGAGACGTAGCGTCCTCGTTAAGCCTTATTGAGCTCGATTTGCTCGATTCAGGGCCGCCATAATGAGATGCAGGCGACGGAGGAACTAGTTGCTCCCCTGCTTCAGGGACGAAAGTTTCTCCCTTTCTGTAGGAACATAGGTTACAAGACCGTTCCTCCCCTAAGGGAGGACTATCAATACCCTTTTTGCTAAGAGTGTATTTATCCACGGGGCTCAGGGAAGTCGGGGCCGAGATGCGCTCCGATTGCAAACCGACACTTAAAAACCCGTCGAATTTGTGCCGTTTTTCAGAAAGCTGCAAAATGCCGCGCGTGCCTTCTATCGTTCTGCAATTTGTTA
>JAZHYW010032364.1:0-11767 GCA_037355805.1 Ixodes ricinus | reverse complement strand
CCGTTTATTGAGAGAGTTTGGCCATACATTGGTTTGAATAGGCGAGCATCTCGGGGCCAACCACAGGCCGCGAAACAGCCCCTAGCGGTGGTCGTGTGCTCTAAATTTGTGACACGACTTTACTTCGTTTCACCTTATGTGCGAGCAAAGGCAAAACTGGAAGCGCGAGCACGGAAGCTCCGTGCGTTCAGGCTTTGCTCGAGCGCGCGAGCTGGGAGAAATGCAAAAGCGCTGGTCTCGCGCCTCATAGCTTTGGCTTCGCTCGAAGATAAAGTGAAACGAAGTATAATTTGAGCCGTGCCGAGCGGGACTCCGCGTCTCAAGACGCTCGCGCACCCCACCCTTTGCACTGCTTTCTTTCAGCCAGTCTCAGGACGCTGTTCTAGCAGTGCAGACAAAGGCGTGGGCACGAGCGCGTGGCTTTGGAAAGTGCCTCCTATGCACGAGGTCTCGTGCAAACAAAAGCGTTTCGCTGAGCTAGGCTCACGCGCCTGTGCCTTTGTCTTCACTCCAGACATTTGTGAGATGGAGTAGAGGTCTCCTGATTGGTCGACGCTGTGTCACAAATTTAGTTTACGCTCTAAGCGTGGGGGAATATTCGGCGCTGGCGGCGGCCTTTGCTCCGCCTATTGTCCAAACTCTTCCTAATATACGGCTCTGGGCGCGCGTAAGGCGCGCGAGACTTGTGTCAACCCGGTCGTGTTGTTCCTGCCGGCTGCCGTATCTCGGTCCCAAACCGAATTACGACATGGTGTCAGAAGTGTGGTCAGGATAGCCACAAGGGTTAGACCGGTAGGCGACGAGTGACGGCCTCAGCGAGAAAACAAAATTGCGGCCAGGGGGAGACGAGGCATGACTAAGTTCGCCCAGGGCGTCAGGAACGACAAGACGGCGGCGGAGGAGCAGCGGCCAAACAAGCCGAACTTCGGTTTCGCGCCATCAACGCAGTTCGACTTCAAGCGCCCATAAGAGTGGACAGCATGGGTTCACCACTTCATACGGTGCAGGAGAGTCTCGCAGCTCATCCAGAAAGACGGGCCAGCTCATGGGGAGGCATTAATTTAATACCTGGGCGGTGATATGAATGGCATGCAGGCAGCAGAGATGCTATCAGAGAAAGAGAAGGCGGACTTTGACAAGGTGATCGAAGTGTTCGAAAGCCACTGTGTTGGAAAAAGAAATGTCATCTACGACGGGAGCAAGATTTATCCAATGCAAGCAAGAGCCGGGCGAAACAGTTGAGGCGTTTGTGACGGCCCTGCACAAACTGGTGGCTTACTGCGGTTGCGGAACACTAAAAGACGAATTGGTGCGTGACCGCCTGGTAATTGGCCTGCAAGACGCAACGCTGTCCAAGGCCTTGCAAAGTGATCCAGAGCTGACCCTAGAGACGGCGGTACGGAAGGCGAGTCGTAAAGGAGCTGTTCGAAGACAACAGGCTGTCGCGCTTCAGGAAAGCCAAACAGAGGAACTGTCATCTGTCGACGCTCTGCGGAAAGCTGCCAGCATTGTCCGTTCCACTTCCTGGACGCAGAAAACGAGACGGCGGGATAGAAAAAGTCGCCGCACGGGTGGGACCACAATTGTGGGAGATGCGGTGGGCAAGGATTTCATGAAATAAATAAGTCTGGAGCATCCACAGCTAAATGCCACTCTTGCGGCAAGGGAGGACACTGGCAAAACGTGTGCCACAAGAAGTGTCTGCGGGTGGTCACCACAGAATGGAAAAAGGAGTTATCAGAGAGATGGACACTGGGCGCACTAAAGGTGGGAAAAACAGCAGCATAGAGAAAAAAAAACTAAACACTATTGAGAACCCTGTCTGATTTAAGATATACACCGGAGCAGATGTCAATGATGTGCCGCCAGGAGTGGTGCCAGATGCAACTGCGGTGAGACAAACAAAGGTGAGACTGAAACGGGGACGGTGGGCAGCCTCTCAGTGTGATGAGAATGCTCAAAGTCCCGCTCAGTTGTGAAAAAAAGCTTCAGAGAGGAGATGTATGCCGTCGACGGGATGGAAGAACCCCTGCTGGGGCGTCTTGCCAGCATAAAACTAAAGCTGTTACACCACCTGAAAGCAGTGACAGAAGGCCCATGTGAAAAGTCCAAGGAGAGGTTTCTGGATCTGCTTAATAGACTGGGGTAATGCATGGTTGCTACAACATCAAGCTCAAGGCCGACGTAATCCCAGCATCAGCGATCACGTTCAGTAACGTGCCCTTGGCCCTATTGGACAAGGTTAAGCTTCTAGTTGAAGGAGATAGAGAAAGACGGCATCATTCGAAAAGTGGAAGAGCCGACCCTTGGTGCTCAGCCATGGTGGCGATTTCCTATTCAAATGGGGAGGTCGGGATTTGTGTGGACTTGACAAACCTCTACAAGAGCATAAAAAGAGAGAAGCTTGTGCTTCCATCTGTAGAAGAAATTCTGGGGCGCCTCTCTGGCACAAAAATATTTTGCAAGCTGGACGCTAAAGCGGAATTTCGGCAAGTGAAATTCGCACAAAAGTCCCAGCTGCTCACGATATTCATAGCCCCTTTGGAAGGTTTTGTTTCCAAACACTCCCTTTGGCATCTCCTCAATGCCGGAGCATTTCCATAGACTCATAAATCAAGTGCTCGAGGAGATACCTGGAGTGTTGTGTCACATGGAGGTAATTTTGATCACGGGAGCAGATGTCTCGAAACATGACAAGACGCTGGAAGAGGTCCTGAAGAGGCTGAATGCTGCCGGAATCACACTGATGACAAGTGTTTGCTTTCAAAGACGTCGATGAAGTTCTTGGGACACGTCCTGAGTACGGAGGAGAAGGCGGAGGGGGGGGGGGGCGGGGAGTGCAGCTAGGCCCAGAAAGAGTGAAAACAATCACGAACTCCCTTCACCACTATGTGTTACTCAGGTTCGCCATTTTATTGGCATGACAAATCAAGTCGCACGCTTTTGCCAAACCTGTCGGAAAAGCTGAAGCCCATCAGAGATATCCTCAGAAAAGACACCAACTGGAACTGGGACATCCAGCAGCAAGGAGCATTAATCCAAGTGAAAGAGGCCATCAAAGAAGCTACAACTCTGACACTCTACGATCCCAGACAGCAGCTTATTATTTAGGTGCAGCTGCTGTTTTAAAAGATGGACAAGGGCTTGTGCGTCCGGTGGCTTTTTGCATCCAAAGGACTGAGTGAGACAGAAGGAAAGTATGCACGAATAGAAAAGGAGGCTTATGCAGTCACACGGACTTGCGAACGGTTTTAAGAATTCCTGATAAAAACCAAGTTCCACGTACAAACAGACCATCGACTCCTTTTCGCACTGTGAGGAAACCGTGAGCTGAATGCCATTCCTGCACGTATCCAAGGTTCATGCTGAGGCTCAAGCGCTTCGACTACTCTACAGTATGCGCCTGGGAAAGAGTTAATGACGGCAGATGCCCTGTCAGGGTCCCCTGCGGAGCCTCCAGAGAATATGGAAGAGGAGCTAGAGGCCTATGTTCAGCTTGTGACGAGCTACCTGCCAGCTACGGGCCACTACGTGGATGATATACAGGCAGCACTGAGCCAAGATGCAGTGTGCTGCGAGCTGAAAAGAGTTCTGTGTAACGGGCTGAACTAACAAGGCCGACATCTTACCCAAGATTGCGCCTTACTTCAATATTTTTAATCCCCAAGCCATCGAGAAAGAATGAGCTGTACAAATTACATGCAGAGCACCAAGAAGTATCCAAGTGCCGAGAACGAGCAAGGATGTCAGTGCGGCGGCCAGGTCTAAGCAGCGTAGTGGCAACACGAGGTTGCAAACTACACAAACTGCATTCAAGAGCGCACGCAAAAAGTAGAACCCACGATAGCCTCGGAGCTTCCTGATTATCCATGGCAACGAGTGGCAGCTGATCTATGTAAACTGAAGAGCAGGAACTGTCTGGTAGTAGGTGAGTACTACATCTTGGTTTGTAGAAGTGTACCAGCTGCGCCAAACAACATCGGAGGTGGTTTTCATGCATATCAAGTCCGTGTTTGCCCGCCGTGGGATATATGAGATGTTCAGGTCGGACAACGGACCGCTATTCACGTCCCAAACTTTTGAAGAATTCACAAAAAAAGTCAAAGTTGCCACAAAAAATAGCCCACACTATCCCAAAACCAATGGAGATGCAGAACAAATGGTAAAAGTTGCTAAATACATCTTAAAGAAGGCCGAAGGCCCTAAACCTGCCACTTTATAATTTACAGACCCAGCGACAGCTCCTAGGCCAGGGGAAGCTGGCGTTGACTCCAGCACAGATAAGGAGGAGCCTTGCATAATCCCTAGAGCAGGAAGATGAATGGTCCGTCCCGCAAGATTCCGGGACTAGTTCCACCTCCTTTGTGGGCAAAGGGAGGTGTGGCAATAATTACGTTCATAAGTTTCAATAAAGCCCCGAGAGGGGGCAGTACCCTGAGGAGCACTCGTTCGTTATTCAGCCCACCCGTGCTGTTCATGACGACTCCAACTTCACGTTCTTAACACAACCACGACTATAACCCCAAGTTCTTTTTTTTATGCTTGGCTGTTTTCATGTTAGTGCATACAATGACAGTCTGGTCATATTTTGTATGTTTCTGTAAAATATATACAATATAAAGCTCATGTCCTTGGGAGAAGCACCCGGCTATATATGCTTATACAGGATGTTTGACGAAACGCAGGCCAAATCGTTCCAGCTAAAAGTACGCCCGCAGAGAAAAGGTTGGTGTAGTAGTGGTCCCTGACAAATGGCAAAACTAGGAAAGGGTTTATATAATCAGGTTAATAATACTTTTAATAATTAGCACTGCAAATTATACATTTCAAGGTATTTCAATTAGAAACATGGTGTGAAATTATCGCAAACTATTAACTAACCCACATTATAAAGATATGAGGCATGCCCAGTATTTTATGGCGCTCCATAAATAGCCTCGATTTGGACGCGTCTTAGAAGGGTGAGGGGGGGGGATGAGGAGGCAACGAGGGGAAAGGCAAATATAAAGCTAAGCTATGGAAATCACAACTTTCTACAACCTACAATAGAGCTGCACCGCTGTGCAGCCCTTGATAGTTCTGTAAAATGCCTCTTTGAAGCCGACGTCATGCGGCAGTGCCCCTGTAACTAAGACAGGCTATACTTCATTTCATCTTAAGTGCAGGCTCAGCCGAAGCTACGACCAATCAAATAGCGCCAAAAGATCACCATTATGGTGTCCGGCAGATGTTTTATCGGTGTTTAACCAATAATAAAGAGGAAAGCCTTATGACCTGCGATTTTGATGCTGCTTGATAGATTCCATTGCCTCGTAGCGCCGGCAGCATCTGCACCAAAGTTGAAATGAAGTATAGCGCAATTTGAGTGCAGTTTTGTAGTCGTTTTTCTCTCTGGGGGTCATACGTTGCTCAGTATTTTGCCATAAAACTGTTAGGAGACTTAAAATGAAAACAAAGATGGAGGTTTGTTTTAATATTGACAGGCAATTTTGCAACGTTTACAGAAATCAGTAGCGTTTCTGCATCTATAACACAGCTACAGTAATCGCTAAGCATGTATATATACATGCATAAGCGCATTTAAAGCTGCTCATTTTGGATATATTTTGCGCCATTTTAGTTGAAGTAGTGTTTTGGTAAATAATTTGCGAATGTGTTTTTAAAACGTGTTTATTTTACGTGTTTTGTATGTGCACTTTGATAGATATATTGATTGTAATTTTGAATATTCTGTGTATACGCTGCAAACCTTTGTTTAAAAAAAATTCCCGCTTGCATGTTTCGGTGCGAAATTGACGGGTGTGCAAACTACCATACTGAAACCTTGCCAATCTTCAGCCCTCGAGCTTCGAAATTGTATATCTTAGGAAGAAAATTAGCTGTAACGTTCAGTAACTGAAGAACATGGCTTTCCCATATATTTTTTATAACTATAAAAATATGCCCCCATCATCTTTGTATGATCTCATATGAACACACCCATGGGCAAATTTAAATGAGCGGGGGAAGGGTGCAGGGGCGGCCCCCCTCCCTTCTCCCTCCCCTCTCCCCCAAGCCCCCCAGGTCAACTGTGTCTTTATGAACAGAGACGACATACACCGGCCATTTCTAGGAAGAAATGTTTAGTTTTGGGTGACATGGCGAATACATCTGGGCAACGCTTCGCCCGTAACATCATCTCTCTGCAGACACCCCACCTCCAATCGCCAGTCAAAGGCCGATCCCAACCCAAGCCCGACCGACCCATAAAACCGCCCCTGTCTGTTTCCTTGCTGGCAGCTGCACCGCTAAACCGTCATAGTATTCATGACACAATTTTGAGCAACGTTATGGCGTCCGCCTGAATTTTTTGAATGCGAAAGCATGAACTACTTAATGGAGCGGAGCTGGCGGCATCTGTAACCGCAGAAAAAACGCGAAAGAAATGCCCATTCTCCCATTGGCTGAGCAAAACGGCTCCTAGATACCCATTGGCGGCCGCTTCACTGAGAGCGCTCGCGCAGCCGGCGCTCTCGCGTCAGGCGTTGCCGGAAAAGGGGGATGGCGGGCTGCGGCTGCATCTGCTTCTATCGGCGCCGAGGAACATGGCGGCGCCTCGAGCGCCTGTATCATCGGCGGCCGCAACCTCGGCTGCAGCGAAACGTGGCCGTCCACGCCAGTACACCGCAGATGAACTCAGGGAGCGGAAGAACGACAGTCATGTTTTCGCATTCGCAACTCATAAGAAGGGCTTAGGTGTCCTCGGAATATTTTTATGCAGGTTGTTTTAGTCGAGGGCATTACTTTATTTAGTCGTGGCCAGCGCTATTAGCTTGTGGGCACCCTGGCGGCTCCCCAGCCCAGTTGCCCGACTGCGGGGCACAGGTGGCGAACTTTCCCGCGTGGCGGCGGAATCAAGCCGGCCACGCGCACATCGCGTGCGCCGCCTTGATAAGGCGGATCAGAGGCGGCGCACAGGCAGTCGCTGCCCGGACTCAAGCGCCGCCGGTGCTCGATGGTTTTCTGTTAGTATTCTTCATCGTCTCGTCCATGTCCAATTAAATGTAGTTCTTGTTGCTGAAACCGTTGGCTCCGTGTTATTCCTCCGGGTCGGGTATGCAGCGAGGCAAACCAACCACAAGCTTAGGTCAGTACGAAACTAGTCATAGACGCTGCTTGCACAGCCACTATTATACCAATACCACCTAGAATACAAGGCCTGCGCATGACGTTTCGTTGGTAAGGTCCCCGACCCGCCCCAAGCGGCAAACAGGCTGAAGCTTGACGGAGTATGGGCCGCGTCCAGCGAGTCGCATTCACTTGCGGCCACAGCTGTGCGTGACTGCTGAGCGCGAGCTGATAGCGAGCTTCGGTTCATTTGCGACGTGCGCGAACACTCCTTCGGCCAGGAGCGCGGCTGACACGCGCTCCTGGCTTCTGAGACGGGCATTTCTAGCGCGCGCGCTCGTTCTGCGGAAGAACGCTTCAAAGCAGCGACCCGGAGTATAAAAAGCGCCCTCGAAAATGGCGTCCAGCGCTAGTGCGCCAGCGTCCAGCGAAGGCTTTGCAGCCCTTCGCAAAGCAGTAAGGCAATTTCACTCATCCATTTGACGCTCCACGTGAACGTCTAACTTCATCGTATGCTATAGCAACAGACACTCCGGCGTCATCGTCTGTTTCATTGTCTGCTCACGCAAACCACTGAAGCAGGCGATGGAGCAGACGGCGTCGCAGGCGATGTAGCAGACGATGGTGCTCATCCGGGCTGGCTAGGGGGCGCTGGGGGATCTACTAGTGATGACGTTTTGAGGAGGAAACGCGCAGGCCTTGTGTTCTAGGTGGTGACGATTACCCCCTTCCTCTCTCACCACAGGTTGCCTCGCGTCGTTTGAAGCGCCGGACGTCTGCTATGGTAACCCCTGTGTATTCTTGGCAATACATTCATTGTAAGCACAGCGCCTATGTGACGTACCGCCGTGCTCTATGCCATCGGTACACAGTTTTCAAGCTAAAATCGAAATGGCGCTTCGGGAGAGCGGACTGAAGAGGCGAAGGGGAGGGGGGGGGTAGCCCCTCCGCGAGGAGTTCCAAGATTAAGGGTAATGTAGTAACGTTGGTCGTGGCGTCAATATTAAGTATTTCGCGTGACGTCAGGATTCAGTGTGGGCCTGCTATTCGCCATATCTGCAGTGGAGCGTTGGCTGTCAGCAGAGTGCGCACGGTATCGTGAAAAAGAGCGCATTTTTACCTGCGTATTCTTGGCAATTGTCATAGTATACTCGCGGCTCGGTTTCCTCGCGCTCATGTTTCTGTGGTGGTTTGCAAATATGGGCATTAGTAGGGAGTTTTAGTTAACCGTTTCCGCAGCCCACTAAACACCGCATGGCGCTCCGTAATCCGCCACAAGACCTTGGACTATGCAGGCAGGGCTGACGGCGCGCATGCGCAGCTGCGGCGTTTTCTTTGGATACGCTAGCGGATGAGAAAAACGATCTACCAAACTCCCTAATCTCTCCGCGTGTTCTCCCGACCATGCGCTCTGCTGAGCGAGCGTTCGCAAGGACGGCTTTCTAAAGACGCGTGCTATTGAGAACCTTGGTGGTGGCAACGGGCAGGACCAACACCGTCTAGAACACAAGGCGTCTCTCCCAAGCGTCACTACTACTGAATAGACGCCACGCCACCTAGCTTCCTCTGGTGAAGCGCCGACGGCTCGTCTGGCCTCGCAGCAACTCTCGTCGAGATTCGGCGTGTTCAGCGCTTGGGGCGGGTCGGACGCGCTCGTTACGTGATCCGCGGCCTCGTCTTCTAGGTAATCCTGGCTGGACGCGCTTGCACGGACTGTCGGCAAACTGAACGTGCAGCTCGTTGACATACGAAGGGTAGGAGAAGGAAGGGGTGCCCTCACGCATAAGGCAAGCACGATCATTTGATAGCCCTACGCACTGGCAGCTGTACTCATTTGCGATTCTAAAATCAAAACAGGTACGCCAGAGGGCCAATCACATACACACGGCGTACGCAGTGCAACTAATTTTATTATTTAACGATTATAAATTTTTAGATTTGGGCATCTGCACAGTAAGCAATAGTAGAGGCGTGCGTTGTAAAGATAACTTAATTCATGAATGTTATAATCGGACTCACGCTTTCGAGATTTAGAATTCGTTCGTTCTCATCTATGGTAAATTTGTGAGTTCTTAAAGTAAAATGCTAGCCGCGAGATTCCTTAACGACCACCTGTCAGCAACCAGTCACTTCTGAACATTGCCTCTCCCAGGTGCTTCGCGACCGTCGGAGCTCAGCTCGACGGCTTCGTAAGAACTCTCAGCAGAACAGCCAGCCGAAATTTTAAAGAATTAACTTTTTTCGGGACCCCTCCCCCACCCACCCCTCACAAAATTTTGTTCATCCGTCCGTCCGTCCGTGCTTTTCCTCCTTAAATTTATCGGGTATTTTGACATCAGGTGACCTAAACACCAATTTGGCTTCCTCCTTAAATTTAGTGCGAAAATTGATGTCACGTGACCTGACCTTACAAGCAGGGTGTCGAACCGGTCATTATTTCGGTTCGGTTCGAGTTCGGGTTCAGTAGCATTCTATTTTGTTCCGGTTCGGTTCCGGTTTAGGGTAGTGCACATAATATCACTCCGGTTACCGGTTTTCGTAAGCGCGAACCGGTTCGAACCGGTTCCTAACTCGACCTTTGAATATTGACCGAGCACTTCCTGCAGCCTTTTCTGAGCCCGAGATACTTGCAATAGACCCATCACTAGGTGCCTTCATGTGCGCTTTGCTTGAGGGTGGAGTCATCGGCCATTTTGTCCCACACTTGTTATTTTCATTTTTCTGTTCAGAAGCGCGTGAAAGAGCGTGTCCCTGCACGCAGTCTCGTGGCGCTGACAGTTGCTATGAGCGACATTTTGTTTTCGTCGATTTCTTTGTATTTGCTCTCGTGAGCACGTGCTGTCGGCATCGGGTACTGCAAAGGGTGGCATCACCCTAAACAGAAGGACATTGAGGCGCTCTACCCATCACAATACTACTTCCTCTTCCGGCAGATATGAAAACTCTGCACAGTGACGTGCGCAAAAGACACCATTAATGTGGCAAGGCTATTACTTGTATATTACTGTTTTTAAGTGAACTATATACAAGCGATCGGCTTTCCATTTTTATGGTGTTTTTTGCACACGCAGCTATTTCAAACTCTGCCAGAAGAGGGCTATTTTCAGGATGGGTCTATAGACCTTTCCAAAAAAGAACTTGTGCCCGGTGCCATCTTTAGTGTTCGGGCGTATAGCGCGTGCTTTGCTCGCTTTCCGAAGCGACAAACACGCACGTGCTGGGCTGTGAAGATCACACGCTGGGCTGTGATTTTGGAAACAGTAAAAAGGTCTCTAGCTAGATTGCTTGCCTTCATATGTTTTGGTTTGTTTTGCTCTGCACACACGTGTTTTTTTTATTCTGTTTTCAGTGATACATAGCCTAGCCTGGTTTTCGGAGGGACCCTAGGTAGAGATGTCACGAAGCTATGCCCCCCAGAGTGGCTGACAGGGGAACGAGAGGAAACAAATGTGCCGTAAAACACAGAAACAGGGACGTCGAGTGCGCAGTTGGGATAGTTTGTCGGATCCCGTTAAGCTGTGGCCGTGTATACATCGGCCGGACTGGCCAATGTGTCAATGACCGGGCACGTGAGCACGTACGTAGAATGAAATGTGACTACATCTTGACAGCGCTTCGGGTTCCGGCGGAAAAACGCTGTTCTAAAGATCTCGTGGCGATGCTTTGTCTTAGTCACTTTGACTTTTTATCGCAAACAACGCTCTATGCAAATGACCCGGTCTGAGGGATTCATATTGGGCCATTTGTACCTGTCAGCCACCGAACAAAGTTCCGGTAATGCCCCCCCCAGCGAACAACGTTTCTCAAATGCTCAGTTGAAGACGATGAAAGAGGTCTTGAAACAAAAGTGAGAAAATGGTTGAACAGGCGACATGCTGGCCTTGCTAGTCTGACAAACCTACAAAGAAAAAATAAACAGACACATTTTCTTCTCTCGTTAGTCAGCGAATCATCGCCGACTAACGTTGCCTCCAACAATTTTTCTTGTAAGGTAACATTTTGAGCACGTTGAAGAAAAAATGGTTTTTCATTGAAATGCATTACAGGCGACCCTAAAAACTATACTGCCGATGCAGCGAGGTACTTGTCCCCCTTCGTTCAGGGTGTCGCTGCACTGAAACGGAAGGTCACGTGGTGCGCTCTCGGTGCTCGGTTGGCTAAATGGCTCATTGACTGCAACTGCGGTCCATCTGGAGGTCAAACATTCGCTGACGCGTAGGCCTCCGTGCCTAGAGTGGCGCAATCCGCTCCGACTCTTGGACATTTCGAGCGGTGCTTTGAAATCGCCGCCGCCGCAACCGCGCCGCCAGGGTCAATCCAAGAAACAAAGGAAAGTTGAAGCTCTCCAGACGATGATGTATTTGTTATTACGTATGCAATGAAAACGAAATGTAAAGATATCTCACAGTATGTAGGATTAGTCTTGGCAACATAAGAAAAATATACGCCAGCAACTTTTCTCATTTAGACCAATTATTGACACAATTGGCCCTGAACCGTTTTCGTTGAACCGGTAACCGCCACATCAAATTATGGTTTCGTTCCGGTTCGGGTTCAATATGAAGCGTTCGATTTCGGTTTCGGTTTTGTTCCGGTTCGGTCAAAAATAACGGTTTTGATCCGGTTTTCGGTTCGGGTTCGGGTTCGGTTCGACACCCTG
>JAZHYW010032363.1:0-11233 GCA_037355805.1 Ixodes ricinus | reverse complement strand
ATTGAAAGCCAAATTCGTTATTTTTCTTCCTTCTATATTTTGTTTTTATTCCATTTTCTTTTCTTTCCTTTTCTCTTTTTTTCATATGTTCCTCGGTTTTTTTAGTTCACTTCCATTTGCATCGGAGTGAAGGAAGATGAAGAGGATGCATAATATATCTCGAGTTGTCTGTCAGCGCTGCGTGAGAGTTCTTCCTTTGTGTTCTTCCTTTGTGTGCGTGAAATTACTTTTAAGTGTGTCTGATCTTGTGCGCTGTGAAGCAGTATCTTGACAGCCGAGCACGTCCTGGAACTTTCCAGAATAGTAAATAGTGTTAGAAGATAGGACTGGAGCAAGCATACGTGACAATATAACAAAACGGACAGAAGAGAGTCTATCCTGACCACTAAAGGAGCTGCATTGCTTTAGTGACATTCTGTTCGAACAAACCCTCTCATTCGGGGTTTGGCGTCTGCCGTGGACGGAGAGAACTGAAATGGATGGGGAACCACTTTTTTGGTAGTGGGCCGCTACAGGCTGTCGCCGCAAAGCGACGTGAACGGGTGGGCTGGGTAGGAAACACGCGCGATGAAATGTCCGTAACAGCTTGCAATTCGCGTAACAAGTGTTAATGAAACGTTTGTGTCGACGAAACGTGCGACAGACCAGCGGGATCAATACGAAATGCAACACCTGTGCTCCGTGAAAGTGCACGTCTACGCCGGAAGAATTTAGTAATCAGCAAGCATCATTTAGCACGGTACGCGAACTACCAGCTTCAAGGCAGCTTTCCTGTGTGCCGCACAACCAAAGTGAGCATTCAGTCATTTGAACGAAGCGGTACCACGATTATACACTTCCAAGTACGACTCACGCAATTTTAGTAGCTAAACTGTATATCCGAATAAATTGCACACGGTTCACTGCAGACCTCAAAGATTCCGATGATCAACAAGAGCACAAAAACGCCACCTTAAAATATATCCTAGCGATATTCGTATCAATCTGACGTCTGGCAATGTAGGGCCCATTGTCTCTTTCGTGGCAATATCCCCGTCGATCACCAGCGAAATGCACACCGTTCCTCCGTTCCACGTTATACCTACGTGAGAGACCGCACTGAACTCTGAAGTCGCATTCGACCGGCCTCATATGACGCCTCCCGCATCTGAAATCAACTCGCTGAGACCAACGACGACGAACAACGCATCCGACAAGCTACGGCCAATGCTCCGGCCCAGCTGGGGCCAGCCGCGGCCTGGGCGCTGCCATCTTTCCTGTGACGTCACGTATTTGGTTTGGTCACGTGACGACTAGTCACATTTGCGTACAAAGGCAGCGTCCATGTGTGGGTCACTTTCGAGTACAGACCGGAACACCGGTTTATTGTTCTAAGCCCCTCTACATCGTTGGATGGAGCTCATCAGCTTTGAAGCCATCAGAGCTACGTCATCAGCTTTGAAGCCGCGCCAAACGGCCCCTTCCCCTGTTCCAATGTCGCCTGTAGCAGAAATCTGGTGGATAGGCTCCCATTGGCTGGCGCGCGTCATCAAGTGAAAAGGCTCCCGCTGGCTCTCGTGCGGCGTAGTTCCAAAAAGGCCACCAGAGAAGCCCTCTCCAAGGTGGGGCAGCGCACGCAGCGACCCGGCAGCCGGTAACAGGGAGCGGTGACCGGCGGTGGCGTCAGAGCCGGTTCGGGCAAGCTTTAGGCCTGGTTCACACTTACAGCTAGTCCGCTGCCGCCGAAGCGGTATGGGACGCGGCAATGCAGAGTGGACGCTACACCCGGCGGACCGAATTCTTGCAGATTCGCCCGCCGATTCGCAAGTGTGAACCAGGCCTTAGAGCGGGTGTACAGCCTAGCGCGGTGCGGCCACTTCTCGAGAGCGCGCGCTGGGCCGTCGGCAGGCGAAACGTGGCCGTCCATGCCACTACGCCGCAGACGAACTAAGAGAGCGGAAGTGCTTAGGTGCCTTCGGACTTTTCTTCAATCATAAACGGCGCGACCTTTTTTGGTGCTATTATGGCCAGTGTGTGACCTCTTTTTCTTTCCCACCAAAACACATTATATATGCAAAGTAAATAAAACCAATAGATTGTCAACAAATTTCAAATACATGTTGTCTGCTTTTCGCTAGACCGGGCAGCTGCTGAGCTGCCGTCATGCAGCCGACTTGGGAAAGGCTCCCTCAGCTGCAGGGGCACGCTGCCACCCTCTGTCCGTTGTTACGCCATCCATTGGGCGCGCGGTACGCAGACGGGCGCCGTAGCTAAAGAAAACCAGTTTTCTTTTTTTCTTCTAAGGCCTGCGTAGCGACGATAATAATCTCTGGAAAAGGGGAACAAGGAAGACAGAGGACAAACCCAAATCTCCAAACACAGCTAGGGGACTGCCGCGCGTCTGTGTAGTCATCGCCCTTTGCTTACGTTTCATTATATCACGGGAGCTTGAGTCTGCTTACGTCTAGAGTCACATAAATTTATTTACGGTGTATGAAGCCTTGCAACCAACTCAATAAATAGCCTTGCGCTCTATATTACAGGCATGGATGTTCCGGCGACTTATAACGTAACGTTAGAAAACGTTCCTGTGTGAAGGGCTTTTTACTCAGGACAGTTCGTTCTTTGAAATCTTGATGCAATGCTGCCACCACCTTTAGGCACCTCTGGGATAAATAGTAGCACTAGACTTTACTGAGCCGATTTATGCGGTCACTTTAAAGACTTCACCCGGATTCGGGGGCAGGATTATAGATGTATATATATAAAAATCACGGCTCCACCTATATCAGTTAGGGTGTTTTCATGTCACGTCATACGTAACAATGGTCGAGATATACTTTTAATATATATGTAAACAATATATATTCATGTTCTTGGGAGGAGTATTCAACTATATGTGAACGTTGAAGCTAATTTTCTTCCCGAGATAAAACGTTTGGAAGCTTGAGGTGAGGGGATTAATAATATTTCATTATGCTACTTTGCATAACCGTCAGTTTTACGCCGAAGCTTGTACATGGTAATACATTTTTAGTCATTTTATGAAAGATCAACATGTTCGCAGAATATTCAAAATTACAATAAAATATTTATCAGCAAAAAAAGCTACAAAACGCGTCAAGTAACGACAATTTACAAATTATTCAGGAACAAACTACGTTATATAATACTGCGAAAAAAAAAATATATATATATATATATATATATATATATATATATGTATATATATATATCAGTACAATCTCGATAAACGGAACCTGAAGGGACTAGGAAAATCTGTTCCATTTATCAGGAGTTTCATTTACTGAGAGTATGTAGTGTAGGTACACTAAAATGTTGAATGCCAGCTTAAATGCTGTTTCCACAAGTGCACAATTTGTAAACACCAGCAAGTGAATGTAGAAGGCAAAATAATGACAAATACACTAAATTGCTGCTTTTGTATATTCACACAAACCGTGTAAAAACGTTGAAGCAATATTCATGTTGTCAGGCTACTTTTGGGAATGGCAAACTTCGTTGCAAGCGCCGTTTTCGTGAAGCAACCGCTATCGAAATCATTAATGACTTCAATCTTTTTCTCTAACGTGAGCGCACGGTGTTGTCGCTTCGTGGCCGCCATCGCAGAAAGTAGGACACTAGGCCTAAGATGCGAGCAGAAGCCTTGTTGAGCCAAGCATACCCAACATAGCCACCTATGCGTGAAAAATGAGAAAAGAAAATTCCCAAAAACCATGCGTACATGGTAATTTTGAGCAATAAAGCTAATAAATATTAAGAACATTTTTAATACTGTTTTATTACTCAAGAGTTATTTTTCTTTTCTGTGATAGCGAAAAGTATGTCGGCGACAAAATTTAGTTTTCGGTTCCGTTTACCCGGAGGCGCGAGAATTTGAGTTCCGATTAACGGGATTACTTTTGCATTGCATGAATACAAAACCAAACAACTCCGAGATAGTTGTTTCGTTTAAGCAACAATTCCGTTTAAGCGATTTTCGTTTAACGAGATTCTACTGTATATATATATATATATATATATATATATATATATATATACTAGCATCTCAAAATGCATTTCACAAATCTGTAAAAAATATATTCGTAGCCAATATTTTAGTTGTGCTATTGACGCAAAAACTCAGTTGATTACTTTAAATGGTGCAAAATTGCATGTCAGTATTTAAAAATCTCCATATTTTATATTTTAACTCTCCTTAACCGCTTGTTGACTCCTCAACTAATTTGTGATTTCAAAACATTAAGTAACATATAACCTCCCAAAGGGGGCAAAAAATGACAACAAGCTTTCACCTAAATAGAGCAAGCTTGTCTTTGTTATAGGTGCACTGCCGCACGACGTCGGCTCCAAGGATACATTTTCTAGAACAGACGAAGGCTGCTCTATCGAAGGGTGCAGAAAGTGATGCTCTTCCTCCCTTACCGTCATATTTCTGTTTTCTTACATTGCCTCCTAAACCCCCTCTTCCCCGGGCGATTTGCTCACGAAAAATTGTCGGCGAACGGCACTACTGCTGACAATAGAGAACTGTATGCACAACCCTTTACCTTAAATTCTAAAGCCCGCGCAAGGAGGAAGGTCTGTCAGCGTGAAAACAATGCGAGGGAAGTAGTATCTGAAACGTCGGTATCATTGTGTTCAATATTAAGTGGCGGCAAACAAACCAGCTTACCATTTCTACTTATCGATGCGCACACTACGACGGAAGGCAGATAGAAGTTGGTAAATGCGGCAATATTTACGTTCCTGAGCTTTAATAAAACTCCGAGAGGAGGTACACCCAGAATGACGCGTGTTCGTTATTCAGCCCACCCGTGTTGTTCATGAGGGCTCCAGCTTCTCGTTTTAAACAGAACCACGACATGGTGTCAGAAGTGTGGTCAGGATAGCCACAAGGGTTAGACCGGTATGCGACGAGTCACGGCCTCAGCGAGAAAACAAAATTGCGGCCAGAGGGAGACGAAACATGACTAAGTTCGCCCAGGGCGTCAGGGACGACAAGACGGCGGCGGAGGAGCAGCGGCCAAACAAGCCGAACTTCGGTTTCGCGCCATCAACGCAGTTCGACTTCAAGCGCCCATAAGAGTGGACAGCATGGTTTCACCACTTCATACGGTGCAGGAGAGTCTCGCGGCTCATCCAGAAAGACGGGCCAGCTCATGGGGAGGCATTAATTTAATACCTGGGCGGTGATATGAATGGCATACAGGCAGCAGAGATGCTATCAGAGAAAGAGAAGGCGGACTTTGACAAGGTGATCGAAGTGTTCGAAAGCCACTGTGTTGGGAAAAGAAATGTCATCTACGAGGGAGCAAGATTTACCCAATGCAAGCAAGAGCCGGGCGAAACAGTTGAGGCGTTTGTGACGGCCCTGCACAAACTGGTGGCTTACTGCGGTTACGGAACACTAAAAGAAGAATTGGTGCGTGACCGCCTGGTAATTGGCCTGCAAGACCGCAACGCTGTCCAAGACCTTGCAAAGTGATCCAGAGCTGACCCTAGAGACGGCGGTACGGAAGGCGAGTCGTAAAGGAGCTGTTCGAAGACAACAGGCTGTCGCGCTTCAGGAAAGCCAAACAGCGGAACTGTCATCTGTCGACGCTCTGCGGAAAGCTGCCAGCAATGTCCGTTCCACTTCCCTGGACGCAGAACACGAGACGGCGGGATAGAAAAAGTCGCCGCACGGGTGGGCCCACAATTGTGGGAGATGCGGTGGGCAAGGATTTCATGAAATAAATAAGTCTGGAGCATCCACATCTAAGTGCCACTCTGGCGGCAAGGGAGGACACTGGCAAAACGTGTGCCACAAGGAGTGTCTGCGGGTGGTCACCACAGAATGGAAAGAGGAGTTATCAGAGAGATGGACACTGGGCGCACATAAAGGTGGGAAAAACAGCAGCATAGAGAAAAAAACAACTAAACAATATTGAGAACCCTGTCTGATTTAAGATATACACCGGAGCAGATGTCAATGATGTGCCGCCAGGAGTGGTGCCAGATGCAACTGCGGTGAGACAAACAAAGGTGAGACTGAAACGGGGACGGTGGGCAGCCTCTCAGTGTGATGAGAATGCTCAAAGTCCCGCTCAGTTGTGAAAAAAGAAGCTTCCAGAGAGGAGATGTATGCCGTCGACGGAATGGAAGAACCCCTGCTGGGGCGTCTTGCGAGCATGAAACTAAAGCTGTTACACCACCTGAAAGCACACTTTTAGAAAAAAAGGGTCAGTATAGTCCTCCCTAAAGGAAGGAACGCTCTTGATTCATATGTTCCTACGGAAAGGGAGAAACTTTCGTCCCTAAAGCAATTGAGCAAAGTTCCTCCGCCACCTGCATCTCATTATGGCGGCCACGAAT
This sequence comes from Ixodes ricinus, assembly GCA_037355805.1. Lineage (NCBI taxonomy): Eukaryota > Metazoa > Arthropoda > Arachnida > Ixodida > Ixodidae > Ixodes > Ixodes ricinus. Next base: position 4,876 of record JAZHYW010032363.1, on the reverse strand, counting down.
CGAGTAAATCGAGCTCAATAAGGCTTAACGAGAACACTTAGCCTAGCTATACGGAGCGAGAGGAGCAGCAAATAAAACCGTAACACGAGCTTTCCGCGAACTGTATTTATTTCCGAAGCCGGCTTCCCCCTGCAGGTAAAGAGACTTCCATTTTGAAAACGAGGCAGTCACTCAGTCGTCTCATCGTCAGCACTGCGATGTTAAACGGAGAAAACCGGCACCCAGTTCGCGCACTTTGTATTACCATTTGCTATTCCTCGACCCCCGATTACTGCATACAATGACAGTCTGGTCATATTTTGTATGTTTTCTGTAAATTATATACAATATAAAGATCATGTCCTTGGGGAGAAGCACCCGGCTATATACGCTTATACAGGATGTTTGACGAAACGCAGGCCAAATCGTTCCAGCTCAAAGTACGCCCGCAGAGAAAAGGTTAGTGTAGTATTGGTCCCTGACAAATGGCAAAAACTAGGAAAGGGTTTATATAATTTGGTTAATAATACTTTTAATAATTAGCACAGCAAATTATAAATTTAAAGGTATTTCAATTAGAAACATGGTGTGAGATTATCGAAAAACTATTAACTCCTCACAATATAAAGATATGAGGCATGCCCAGTATTTTATGGGCGCTCCATAAATAGCCTTGATTTGGACGCGTCTTCAAAGGGGTGAGGAAGGATGAGGAGGCAAACAGAGGGGAAAGGCAAATATAAGGCTAAGCTATGAAATCGCAACTTTCTACAACCTACAATGAGGGCTGCACCGCTGTGCAGCCCTTGATATATTATGTAAACTGCCTCTTTGAAGCCGACGTCATGCGGCAGTGCCCCGGTAACTAAGACGGGCTATACTCCATTTCATCTTAACGCGCAGGCTCAGCCGAAACTACGACCAATCAAATAGCGTCAAAAGATCACCATTATGGTGTCCGGCAGATGTTTTAATATTGTTTAACCAATCATAAAGAGGAAAGCCTTATGACTTGCGATTTTGATGCTGCTTGATAGATTCCATTACCTCGTAGCGCCAGCAGCGTCTGCACCAAAGTTGAAATGAAGTGTAGCTCAATTTGAGTTCAGGTTATTGTCGTTTTTTTCTCGGGGAGGTCATACGTTGCTCAGTGTTTTGCCATAAAACTGTTAAGGAGACTTAAAAAAAAAAAAAAGATGGAGGGTTTATTTTAATATTGAAGGGCAATTTTGCAACGTTTACAGAAATGAGCAGCGTTTCTGCAACCAATAACACAGCTACATTAATGGCTAAGCATGTATATATACATGCATAAGCGCATTTAAAGAGGCTCATTTTGATATATTTTGCGCCATTTTATTTGAAGTAGTGTTTTGGTAAATAATTTGCGAATGTGTTTTTAAAACGTGTTTATTTTACGTGTTTTGTATCTGCACTTTAATCCGATATATTTATTGTAATTTTGAATATTCTGTGTAACGCTGCAAACCTTTGTTTAAAAAAAACTCCCGCTTGCATGTTTCGGTGCGAAATTGACGGGTGGGCAGAGTACCATACTGAAACCTTACCATACTGAAACCAGCCTCCGACACTTCGGAGATTGAGTTACCACCCGATTGCCAAGCACACCTCTGAGTGCAGCGAACACTGTTCGGCCGACCTTCCTTCGACCACCAAGATTGGAGGTCACGCCTCAAGATACGGGAGGGAGATCATGGATACCTTCGCCATGCACCATGGTCACAACAACTTCGGGTCCCCCTCTATAGGCTTATCCAGGAGGGAGATAAACTTCCTGGGGCCAGAGCTGACGTCCCTCGTTTCCGCGGCTCCAAGCGATTAGATGTCAGCTCACGGGATCGTCCTTCACTCTTTTGCCTCTACACCCTCTCCCATCGCTTTCCCCCCTTTACAGCATGGCGTCTTTCACCCTCCCCCTCCTTCACGTATATATGCAAACTTCGGGTCAATAAATGTTGTTGCTAGTTGGAAGTCTTCGTTGTCCGTCCCCCCTTTCTGTGTATCTTCCTCATGTTTAATTACTGAAACCGTTGGCTCCGTGTTTTTCCTCCGGGTCGGGTATGCAGCAGGGGCAAACCAACCACAAGCTTAGGTCAGTACGAAAATGGTCACAGACGCTGCTTGCACAGCCACTATTATATTCCCCCTTCCCCCTTTCTCACCACAGGTCGCCTCGCGTCGTTTGAAACGCCGGGCGTCTGCTATGGTAACTCCTGTGTATTTTTGGCAATGCATTCGTTGTAAAGCACAGCGTCTATGTGACGTTTCGCCGTACTCTATGCCATGGAACATACAGTTTTCAAACTAAAATCGAAATGGCGCTTCGGGAGGCGGACTCGAAGGGAGTGAGGGGGGGGGGGGGGTAACCCCTCCGCAGGAGTTCCACAATTGGGGTAATGTAGTAACGTTGGTTGTGGCGTCAATAGTAAGTATTCGCATGACGTCAGGATTCAGTGTGGGCCTGCTATTCGCCATATCTGAGTGGAGCGTTGGCTGTCAACTTGGTGTGCGCACAGGATCGTGCGGAGGCGCATTTTTACCAGCGTATTCTTGGCACTTCTCATGTAGTATACTCGCGGCTCGGTTCCTCGTGCTCATGTTTCTGTGGTGGTTTGCAAATATGGGCATTAGTTAGGAGTAGGGACATCGAGGCACTCTAGTAGGGAGTTTTAGTTAACCATTTCCGCAGCCCACTAAACACCCACACAGCGCTCCGTAATCCGCCACAAAACCTTGGACTATGCAGGCAGGGCTGACGGCGCGCATGCGCAGCTGCGGCGTTTTCTTTACGGATACCTTAGCGGATGAGAATAACGATCTACTAAACTCCCTAATCTCTCCGCGTGTTCTCACGACCATGCGCTCTACTGAGCGAGCGTGCGTAAGGACGGCTTTCTAAAGACGCGTGCAATTGAGAACCTTCGTGGTGGCAACGGGCAGGACCAACACCGTCTAGAACACAAGACGTCTGCCCCAAACGTCACTACTACTGAATACACGCCACACCGTCTACCTTCCGTAAGTGGCAACGACAGCTCGCCTGGCCTTGCAGCAACTCTCGTCGAGATTCGGCGTATTTCCCGCTTGGGGGTGGGTTGGACATCAGCTAACGATAACGCGACACCTTGGCCTTCTCTTCTAGGTGGAACTGGCTGGACGCGCTTGCACGGACTGTCGGCAAACAGAACGTGCAGCTTGTTGATATACCAAAGGTGGGAGAAGGAAGGGCGCCCTCACGCATAACGCAAGGACGATCATTTGATAGCCCTACACACTGGCAGCTGTACTCGTTTGCGATTCTAGAATCGAAACAGGTACGCTAAGTCTCAATCACATACAAACATTGTACGCAGTGCAACCAATTTTATTATTTAACGATTATAAATTTTAGAGCGCAGCTCTTAGGCGCCCGTTTCCGGCTTGAGCGGCGTCGGCGTCGCCATCGGCGTAACCGCGCGGAGCATGTTGGGACATGTCCCATACCCGCGCGGTGCATGTTGGGACATGTCCCATACCCGCGCGGTGCATGTTGGGACATGTCGCGGGGGTCACGTGAGCCCCCCTCCCGACATGTTGGGACATGTCGGTGGGGGAGGCCGGGGGCACGGGGAGGGGGGGTCACGTGACCTCGGGGAGGTCACGTGACCCCCCCCCGAGGTCACGTGCGGTGCATGTTGGGACATATCGCGGAGGTCACAAGACCCCCTCTCCCTACATGTTGGGACATGTCGGGGGGGGGGGTCACGTGACCTCGGGAGAGGGAGGAAATCACGTGACCCCCCCCCGAGGTTACGTGACCCCACCCCCGGAGGAGAAGGAGGGGTATACCCTCCCCTGAGTACTCTTCCTCCTCCTCCTCAAGAGCTGCGCTCCAATTTGGCGTTACGGGGAGTTGTAAACGGCTTTCACTTTTTTTAGTTTGGGCATCTGCACAGTAAGCAATAGTAGAGTTATGCGTTGTAAAGATAACCTAAATTTTTCATGAATGTTGTAATCGGACTCACGCTTTCGAAATTTAGATTTCGTCCGTTCGTCATCTATGGTATATTTGTGAGTTCTAAAAGTAAAATGCTAGCCGCGAGATTGCTTGACGACCACCTGTCAGCAGCCAGTCACTTCTGAACATTGAATTTTCCAAGTGCTTCGCGACCGTCGAGCTCGCTCGGCGTCTTCATAGAACTCTCGGCACAACGGCCAGCCAACATTTTAAAGAATTAACTTTTTCCGGGACCCCTCCCCACCCACCACCTCACCAAAATTTTGTTCATCCGTCCGTCCGTTCATGCTTTTCCTCCTAAATTTAGCGGGGATTTTGATATCAGGTGACCTAAACAGCAATTTGGTTTCCTCATTAAATTTAGTGGGAAAATTGATGTCACGTGACCCGACCTTACAAGACCTATACATCAATTCATTTTCCCCCGCAAATTTAGCTGAAACACTTACGTCGCGTGACCCCTACACCAATTCAATTTCCCAGTTAAATTTGGCGGGGGAATTGTTGTCTCAACTTGTCGTCACGTGACCTATGAACCAATTTAGTTACCCCGCAAAATTTGGCGGGAAAACTGACGTCTCTCGACGTATGCACCAAGTCTGTGTCCGCGCTAAATTGATGGAAATGACACTTCTTGATTCCCCGAAACCACGTACCTTCTAAACAAATTTAAACGATCGCTCCTTAGATACTGGAATTTATGCAAAAATGCGTGAAATGTAGTATTTAATGAGCGATCTTTTAAATTTTACAGGACATTTGAGAAAAAAGTTCGCTGTCAACAGTTATATTTTTTTTTTTTTGAGTTTACCGCGAATGGCATTCGATATGAAATAAATGTTTATTTATAAAAGGTTACGCCCATAATTTACTTTTTTT
>JAZHYW010032362.1:0-19614 GCA_037355805.1 Ixodes ricinus | reverse complement strand
CGGCGCGCGCTGTATACGGGTTTAGCGGTGGAAAAATGGGTCTATACTTCGTTTCAGCTTCGGTCCAGACGCCGCCAAAGCTACAAGCGCGAGCTCCGGGCTTTCCAGCATCCTGCCAAGCACGCCCGCTCGTGCAGTGCAAGCCCTGTTCTGGGCCACATGCTCGCGCTTGTAGCATCGGCTGCGTCTGGACCGAAGTTGAAACGAAGTATAGGCCAGAAATGAAGCCGAAACCTCGGTGAGACTTCACGCATCTCCCGACAGGGGAACTCTCGGTTTCTGGCGACTGCACAGGCCCGGTCACTTGCCTTGAGAGTGTGCGCAAATACGGACGGTTCCTCAAGCCCAATTTACGTTACCCACCTCACGGCATTTGCAAAAGGTGCCAGCGAACCTTAGACACGCTCGTTCTATGGCAAGGCGGCGCCGTTCAGAAATTAGTTTCTCTTGCACCGTGAGCGGCATGACGAGGCACCGTTCGATTCAAACCGATATTTGCACACCTCTAGTTTTTCAGTTATACTCATTGAGTTCGACAGCGTACGAACTCCAGGCTAGGTACCGCGCCAGAGAAACACCTAATTTGGCACGAGCTTGGCAGACCATACTGTAGCCTTCAAGGCGTTAGCTAGTGCCAGAGTACGCTTCTTTTGTGTTTTTATGGCTTTCCTTTGGCTCGCCACATAATTTCTAAAGTGTCACACTTGAGCGAAATATGCCGGAGTGACAGCCAAATTACCAGCACTGAAGCCTAAATCTGGCACTTGTTTGGCAACTTAGGCTCAAAAGATTCCACATGAAAACAGGTGAAAAATAGGAAAGTCTAACTCCTGGCCATTTTCGGCGATTTTTGGCCCAAAAGGTGCCGGATGACTGCCAAACTACCCACAGTGAAGTTCACCTTTGGCACTTGTTTGGCGAATTAGGGCCAAGGTAGCCAGACTCTGGCCAAAGAAGGTCAAGTTCGACTCTGCTTTGGCCTCTTCAGGCTGTTCTAGGCACTACGATTTCCGGACAAAAACTCAATTTCGGCCGAATGAACCGCTCTACTCGGGAGGGTTGTCTCATTATTGTCACGCTTTCTGCGTTATGCTTTGTTTTAGGGCGTTGTAATTGGCCGATGCCGAAGCCTCATTGGCTACGGAGAGAGAGACCCCAAAGATTCGCCCCGCCCTGCCTTCGTTACGTTTTCAGTGACTGTAGACGCTTATTGTTTTTAAGGCACCACGAAACAGGCAATCTTCCGAGTGCACGTAAAAGCGGAGATAATAATCGTATCTTATTTTGTCACCTAGATCATTATAGGAGTATCAAATTTGCACTTTTACCTTGTTTCTCGCGATCTCTGTGTAAACTTTAGCCAGTTCGGTGGCTAACCCTCAAGAGCTTAATAGAGAGGACTGTGTGGGAGGGCTAGAGAAACTGTGCTTGACGCTAAAATTAAAATTGAGTAACACGGGCAACCAGAGCTTAAGGGACAGCGCAGTACTAAAATACACAGCCTTGTAGGATCTACCGCGTTTGCTTTTGTTCAAATAACTCTGACATCGAGGGTCTGAAATCGACCGGGTAACACACAGGCATTCGGTAACGGCAGACACGGAAGTCAAGCTACTTGAAAAAGACGTTTGCTCCAACGCTTAAAGCCGCAGGCACACTGCTCATACATTGCACAGAAGACTCGGTGTCTGCTGCATATATGATGACAAAATTATCCTTGTACGCTCATCAAGCATCTTCAAAGTACGTTTTCTTTGAGAACAGCCTCAAAGACACAGCACGGTGCCTCTGTATTTCTTCATCTGGTCCCTCGTCCTTGGCAATGTTTTAATTCTCAAATATCTTATACCAACTAGCCTCAACTTTAGTATGTTTTTTTTATTCATATGCATGCTTCGACGATGTCTGCTGCCAGTTTTTGTGCGACAAAAATGACTAAGTTGTTGTAGAAAGAAAAATAAACAATACCTACCAGACAGTGTCTATAAAGAGTATTGTGTAAGCTGTTATAGCAGTTTGACCGCGGCTTCAGATTATATTTATCAGGTTCGCGTCATAAACGGAACGCTATTATTTCGAGTTCGTTATCATCAGAACATTTACTTCATAACACAAAACAAGCTTTGCGTTGCCTTTGCAGTTCTTAAAGATACATAGTTCTCACCAAAGGTTAGCGCTGTTGTATGAGAGCCCAAGTATGGCAAGATAAGCCTATTATAGGCGTTATATTGTTATATTCTAAGTGGCGGAAAATGCCACACTTCTGCACCAAGGGAGATAAGGACGTCAGAGTGCTGAAACGGCAGACTGATTGTCGCGCACTGTTTTACTTTCGTTCTGCTAATATCAACTAATATTGAACGGCCAGCAGCAGATAACCGAATCATTCTGTCGGAGTGTGTTCGTTTCTGCGCTTGAATGACAGTTTAGATGTTATGTGTGGTGAAGTGTCAGACAGTAATGCGTAAAGTTCAGAGCGGTCCCTCTCAGAAAAAAAAAAATACCACAAAGCGTTCGAATACTTTATGCTTATTTTGTGACAGCGCAGCACGCGGCTGCCACGAAGAAACTTTGAAATTCACCACGTGCTCTTGAACTTAACAGGTAAGTAAAACAATCCCACCTCATTAACTGTCCGACATAATGCCCCTAGATGAAAGGCGAACAAGGAACACATCGCGACACTGTTAGCGCGAACACGACATTGGCGCATTTTAGCATTTTACTTCTAGATAGTATTAGCGAGCACAAAATGTTATCGCTCACATTATACAACTAAATGAGCTCTTTCCGTACCAATAATAACTTGGATGACATCCCTCGGCTTCAAAAAAAAAAAGAAAAAAAAACTGGAAAAAACGGTGATTGCTTGTTCGCGCTAACATTGTCGCGCTCTGGACAGTCTTAAAAATGTCTGTGCATCTACTTTCACGCACAATTCGCGAAGAGCCAATCACCGCAACGTATGGGGACAGCTCAGCGAATGACGATGCCGAAACATATGTTTAGACCAAAAAATGCAGTCTGAGTTGTGACATTCAGCAATGCAGAACGTCACGCTTGCATTGCTTAATGTCACAAGCTCAGTCTGCGTTTTTTCGTCTAAACATATGTTTCGGCATCGTCATTCGCTGAACTGTCCCCATACGTTGCGGTGATTGGCTCTCCGCGAATTGTGCGTGAGTAACGCACAGACATTTCTAAGAGGGTATGTCTTACGAATACCCTCATTCTTTGAAGCGCCGACTGCGTGACTTTGCTGGTTTTAGCAACCGAGGATTGGCGAACCGCAGCTGAATGAACTGAAAGAGGCAAGACAATGGAGTGGCGCCACCTGGCAGCTCCTTGTCGCGACAGGATAGCAATAATCACGTGACCGCTTCTGCCCGTCGTCGGTAGCATGTAGGTCGAGGTGCATCGTTCACAATTCATGTTTGATTGGTAAATTTGAACCAGAGTTTTGGGGTTGCGTGTGGACCTAATTCTTTCGCTCTATTTCTCGTCAAAATTAAGGCCGAAGCGGAGCGCCAACGGTGGAGTCGCGACCCACGGAACAGGACCAAGCGGTGACTGACCAGTTCCGTGTTTTCGTACTGACCACGACCAAATCGGTCGTCGTCATGGCTTCGGAGGCTTGTCAAGTGACCAAACAGGTAGATTCTGGGACAACATAATCTCAAGAGCGAGCTTTTTTTTTTTTTTTTTTTTTTCGGCCAGTCGGAGACAGTTAGGCAGAGAAAATCGAAACAAATCGCGACGGGGGCCGAGATAGACGTTGAATTTGTCATTCCGATTTTCGGTTTTTTTCGCAGCTTAATCGCGTCGGTGTTACTGCTCATTTCACACTGGAAGCGGATCCGCGTTCGCAAAGCGGTTGCGAACGCGGTTGTACTAAAGATCCAGTGCAATTGCACGCGCATCCGATGACATCAAGTGGGCGTGCAATTGTACTGGATCTTTATACAACCGCGTTTGCAACCGCTTTGCGAACGCGGATCCGCTTCCAGTGTGAATGAGCGGTGAGCGAGACACACGATAAATAAAGTGTACGTACCACATGATGCGAGGGTAATCCACAGCGTTTTTATTTCAGCTTTAAGATTAAAAAAACATAGAATCGTCGAATATGTCACTGCGACGAGAGCATCCGACACCACCGCACCACAATGCCGAGAATGACACTGGGGTGACGAAGAGAAAGACTCACCCTCTAACCTGAAGATCTAAATCAAGGTTCAAAATATTCATACAAAATGAGTCAACTTAAAAAAAAGAAAACAAATCGGGTTTTGCGTGCATATTTATTTAACGAAGCCGCCGGTTGTAAGCAGCGTCTGTCGAACACCTTGCCAAGTCTTCTGACCCGCCTTGCTAGGCCTCCCCACCAGTTTGAGCGGCAGCTGAAGTTGTTGGGATTGATGCCGTTGCTTTCTAAATCCGTTGAATCGAGCAGCCTTCACCGACAATTGTAGTTTGGAGTACGCATTTCCTTTCGTTTGCTGCTTAAAGTCGGGAAGGGCGCGAAGAGCACGTAGATGTATGATCGTTGGTCTCCACGGCGAGGTATCCGGGCAGTGTTGGTGGCCACGAAGCTATCGTAAGATTCCATCGTAACTTACACACAACTTCCGACCGTTTCGCTTGTCATATTCGGATTTGTTTTTAGGTTTCGTCCTACGCACGTTTCGCGCGATAGCAAAAACAAAATATATTCTTGGAGAACAGTTTCTGCTTGTACGCGCTAAAGCACACAACCAAAGCGAAGCAAAGCGGAGGAAATACCTGGCCTGGTCACGTTATACTCGTGATCATAGGCGTAGACTACTGGGGGGGGGGTGGGGGGGCGCCGGGGCTCGTGCCCCCCTGGTGAGATCCGAAGAAGGGCAGAGCGCCCCCCCTCCCCCGGGCCATGATCCTTACCGAAACGCTGTTTACGTGGATTACTGCTTCAGAAGAACAGGGGCCTGGGTTCTACCCCCCAACTTCGCAGCTGGCACAAGCATTTTGTTATTTAGTTTTGTGCTCGCCGGCGCATGCGCCGTGGTGCCGGCGAGGAACACACGGCTACGCCTGCAGGATGATTGACATTGACACACAGTGACGGACACATGGCGATATATATACGCTGTAAAATGTACCCCTAAAATAAACTACAGATAATTGCCGATGTAAAAGAAATTGCCGCGGAAAAGCACCGTCCCCCCCCCCCCGGGTAACTTCCCAGCCTGCCCCCCCCCCCCCCCCCGGGAGAATGGAAAGTTTACGCCACTGCTCGTGATGACGTCACCATCGAGCGATCGCAACACTCCGATTAGCCCCGCTCTGCGGCTAATACCTCTCGGAGTACTCCTGCCATTCAAAGGTGGGAATGTCCCGGCAATTAGAAAGACTGATGCGGAAAGGACGATAGACAAGAACCAGAAGGAAACAGGACAAGCTCTCCCGGCCACTCTCGCTCCCCATGTTTTCGCTAAATATAGCTCCGCGTGTGGCGGTTTCATCACACCGGCCACGAATTACTTGCGCTAATCTTTTTTTTTTTTTTTGCGGCCAGACTTTACGCTGAAGGTTTTCGCTAGAAATAAACTTGAGTAGCCAGAGCAAAGACGATACGGTCAATCGCACGAAAAGACCGCAGACACAAAACCGCTAAGAAAGGAAGTCGAGAACAGCAAAAAATCAAAGGGACAAGCGAACCTCGAGCCGATGCCGCCGAGCAACACGAAATAAACACTCGTCCGTTTACATTTACTTTTTTTTTCCATTTTTTTTTTCTGTTGGGACCTTTTGTCTCAGGAAAATGCTCCCCGCCATGTCCGTACTTGGAATGCCTCATGGCAGATAGGTGAGACCACAGTATTTGAATACCGTTCCAGCAATATCACGAAAAAAAAAACACACGATAGTAATGCCAACTTCAGTACTAATATTACCTATGCATAATATGCATAGAGTAATGTTTGCGATCAAATCCTACAACACGACAAAACAAAATTAAGCATACTCATATATTCATTTCACTGCTCCTGTATCGAAAGCATGACTGCCATTACCATGTTGAACTACAAAACGATTTATTTCGAACAAATATTTGCTAGACGATATCGGATTTGTAAATTAGTAATGGGTCTTTCGGGGGGAGGGGGGGGGGGGAGGAGGGCACGGGGGCTGGAACTTGTTGAACCTCCCCCCCCCCCCTCCGGGAAATTGAAAAAAACCTTTTTGCCTATGGGCGAAGACAGTGCAGTCCAAGCATTGGCGGTAACGGGGTCACAGTGCGCGTGAAAATCATACAGAGGGAAGATAATCTTCATTCATGGCATTGCCTTCCCTCGTCGTTATCGTGCGCCGACTTCAAACAAAGGACAACGAAGTCAGCAGGTTGTGATTACGCGCGTCTCATAGAAAATCTTCGAGGGACTCCAAGGACACAAACAAATGAAAAATAAATTTGAAGAGTAACGCAGCACTGGGAACCGGTTCGCCTCTTTTTCCTAGCTGTTTCTCGGGATTTGCACAACTAGCTCAGTGTCAGTCATTCAACTTTCCATTCGTGAAGGCCTGCTTCTAGTGAGGTGTGTGCTTTCATAGCTTGTCGGCGAACAAACTGGGCAAAAAGCAGACAAGGTGAGAAAACTCTTTTTTTCAATTTCTGTTGGGCATTTTTCGTCATAATAGCATAGGAGAGTAGCAACTCGCTCAAGCTTCCATTTTGACAATTTTTGTCAGTTTTCTGAAGCGTATAAAAACGTTCTCTGAGTCTTGGTTTTCACATTTTCCACAGCGATGCGCTTAGCTCCAGTCGGCGGCAGTTTAATCAAGAAACGAGGGGCGTATCTTGTTGTCCATGCCTCCTGCTTCCCGATTCGTTCTTCGGCGTGGCTATCGGCTGCAATCTAGAGAAGCACTCGCCATGCCTTGAATTACCTAGGCTGCTTGTGTGAGGAAATTTAAACAGTTCTTTTAAATTTAAAACGCGATGACCAGGCTAAGATATAAGGTCGAAATAAGCATTATTTGTTGCAAGTTGATTGCAGAGGCTTTATGAGAGAATGGACACGTGGCAAGACAAATGAAAAAGTTTGCGTGTATTATTGGTGGTAAATATAACAAACATGATCGAAATGGTATGCATTTGTAATTTGCAGCCTGGCAAAATCGTATTTGCAACGGCGTTGCAGCAAAGAAAGCGATCTAATTACTGCAATGTTGGGCAAACCTATATGCTTCGATGAGGTCTCCAAGGCATGTGTAAGGCAGACTCGTTTTGATTTCGGGCATTACTTCAAGCTGCACGCGAAGGCTCGCGTCCTTGTAACGCGGAGCCTGCCATTTGCTTGCATGACAGACCCCTTTCTGACGTGCAACGTTCTTCGGCTAGTTGCTCCGCAATTCGTGAAGCTGCACTTTTTGAAGCCGTGGCCTGTAAGCCCCCATTATGTCATCTGAAGTTCACAATGACGTCACATTACGGGACGTCACGTGACCTATACACGAATTTGGTTTCACCGTTAAGTTTAGCGGGACATTTGACGTCATGCAACTTACGCATCAATTTAGTTTCGCTCGCATAATGTACAGGGGAAATTGATGTCACGTGATCTGATGCCCCGTGACCAATATGCCAATCTAGTTTCTCCGCTAAATTAGACGGGAAAATTGATATCACGGGACTCATACACCAATTCAACTTCCTCATTGAATTTAGCGGGAAAAATAACATTCCGCGATTTGCACACCAGTTCAGTTTCCCCGATAAATTTAGCGGGGAAATTGACGCCACGTGATTTATATGCCAAACTATACACAGCGTCACTAGTTGTGTAAAGTGGTGACCAAGGTAACTCCAGGCGAAGAGGGGAAGAGCGAGCACTAGGAAGGCGGAAAGGGAGAAGGGGGCAATGGAGGGCAAGGGGTGAAGGAGAGAGCACTAGGAACGTTAGAGAGGAGGAGAGAGAGGTGTCTGACTTCCTCCCCAGCCTTCCGAGTGATTGCCCTTTCTCCCCTCGCCTAGCGATGCCTTCGCCTGTACTGCGCGCAACTAGTGGCACGGGGTAAAGTTTATCCGCTAAATATAGCAGGGAAATTGACGTCACACGATCTGATGTCACGTGACCTATACACCTATTCAGCTTCCCCGCTAAATTTAGCTGAAAATTTACATTACGTGACACCAATTGCATATGGGTGCAGTCACGTGTTGCAGCTGGTCCCAGTACACAAATTGGAGAGCAAATTCTGTCACGCAGTGCGCTCCGTTCACTCCGAAGAAGAAGCGGCGACCCCGTCTAGGAACAACTGTGAAGTGTGCACGTGCCACACGCTAAATTATCTGATGAACAGCGCCGTGAACGTTGGCGTCTGGCCTTTGAAACTCAGAGTATCGCTAAACGTTTGCCATGTTAGAAGGTTTTATATATCCAACACAATTGCCCAGCAATTCGAAATACATTTGTTTTTATTATTCCTGTTTGCTGGAAGGGAATGCATTCTGCAAACGAGGCAGCGGTTCCTAAACAAATTTTAAATAGCATCATCACTGAAATTCAACACATATTGTAAATACCAAATACAAAAAAAAATGTATATATAGCCTTAGAGCTAGCTATTATAGTGGGTATGACGTATTGGATTCTACTTACATGTGGCAGAAGCTGCGTCGGACAGACTGAACGGTGTGTGAATGGTCGCCTTTTAAAGCAAACACCAATCTTTGCAGGACAGTGGAGATCATCTTCATGTGTATTGCGAAATTGCAAAAAGTCATACAAGGAGCGAGCTACAAGGAGGAGGTAGAAAAGTCTTTTACGAAAAGAAATACAACTCTCTAGTCTTTGTTCTTTTCCCAAAAGCATTTTCACAAAAACCGCTGATTCAAAAATATATATGCGACTTAAAGCGCATATATATGTTTGAATCAGTGGTTTGAATCGAATTTGTGTGGTCTTAACTGAAACATCAATAAAATGAAATGATTTGGGAAAAATACGGTAGATGTTATTACCTTACATAATATTTACGACATAGGCAACACAAACCGTTTGTTGAAGGAAAGCTGAAGAGGTTTGAAATATTTACAAACAAACAATGATCCCTGTTCATTATGCCCCAGCCATCACAGATTTCGTTTTTGTATGGTCATTTTATTCGCGGATTAACCGGAAAAGCGCCTTCAAAACAGTGCTGCAGCCACGCCCCTCCGAGCCAGATGAAAAGGGGAGAGCGGAGGAAGTCCGTCAGCCAACGTCACAAAAGGACTGGCTGGGAGTCCCCGCCGGAGCTGGCCTCGCGTTCCTCGTACGCTGCTCCTTTCGAGCTGTCGTCGTTCTGCCGCTCCATCGCTTGCTTTTATCCATTGACCTGTTGTGCAATTAGGGAGTTTTAGTAGGTAGATGGTTTCCGCTGTACCGCAACGTTCTCCGCACACCACTACGAGATCAAGGACTCTATAGCCAAGCCCGCCGCGCATGCGGAGTAGTGGCGTCTTTGTTCCAGATAGGTCAGAAAACGGTCTACGACAACTCCCAATTGACTCAGTCCCTGACGTGTTGATTGCCTTCTTGCTTGTCACGGGTTTGCGGAATTTTTGTGGCCTGAGCTGACCACGCCGTTGCACGATGCTGTACTCTCGTGTAGCCGTCGGCTTATTCTTCAGCGTTCATCGTAGTTGTCCCCTCCCGCTTACCGCCCTTTTCACTTCGACACCAAGATTTCAAAGGTGCTGTATTGCCGCTGTACAAACCGATGAGTTTGGCCCCCAGAAGTACACTGTTTTCTGTTGCAACATGTTCCGAACGGCGCATATGAAAACAATGTAGGCATTAGTTCTTATCTGAAAACGTCTCGCGTGACCCCTGTATCAGCGACGTGGACACAAGACCATCATGGCGAGCAGTGGAACGAGTCAACTTTATCTTCTTCTCCTACTAGTCTATGTACATGCACCTCGTGCCGGTATATCCCGATACACCCCCTTTCTTTACCGAGAGAGCGGTGATGTCAGACTTGCGGACTCAGGGAATCTGCTTAAAGTTTCTGGCATATCCCAGATGACGGGGCGGTTGCCTCAACCGTGCTGAGGTGCGAACAGGAATGCCGGTGCGCCGTTGCTGTCGCGGCGTCGCGTGACGTTCAGTGGCACACAAGTTTGCGGGTGCTGCTGCTACAGTATTCTCTGCCCTCTGGTGCGTTGCCGCAGGTGAAGTGGGTACTTCAGTGCTCTGGCTACTAGCTGCGTGACCCTCTAGATTGTCAGGAGCATCGAAGGTCTCGGAGGTTGTGAGCAGATGCTGCCGATTTCTTCTGAACTCGCGCCCGTCTTGAGTGATGATCTTGTACGATCTCGGCGCGACAGAGTTCTCGACCTGAGCTTTAGCAGTCCAACCGTCGTCGTGTCGCACGCGGACAACATCTCCAGGTTGCAGGTCTGGCAGCCGTTTGCCCCTGTTTTCCTTTTGTTTGTGTTTCACGACGCTTTCGTGGAGTCTAGTTGTGAAATCGGGTATTCTCGAACGAATCCGGCGACCCATCAATAGCTCACTAGGCGACTTTCCTCCTTCCAATGGCGAGGACCTGTAATTTAGCAAACCTAAATAAAAGTCTTGGTTTGCATGGTTTGTTTTCTTCATAAGTCGCTTCACGACTTGCACTCCCTTTTCGGCCAGGCCGTTCGACTGTGGGAATCCTGGACTTGAGGTCACGTGCTTAAACTCATACTTGGAGGCGAACACTCTAAATTCTCGTGACACAAATTGTGGCCCGTTGTCTGAATTGACTTCCATAGGTATTCCGTGTCTTGCGAATATACTCGAAAGCTTGCTGACCACGGTGCTTGCCGTCGTGTCCGGTAGATGTTCAACCTCTGGGAAGTTGGAGTATGCGTCGTAAACCACAAGGTAGGATTTTCCGGCGTACTGGCAGAGATCTACCCCACACGTTCCCATGGCTGGCTGGGTGTCGGTCGCATCATAAGAGGCTCGCTGGGCTGACGATACGCAAAACATTTGCATGTCTCGCAGCGACCGATCATTTCGTTAATCTCTGTCGCCATTCCGGGCCAGAACATCAATGTTCTTGCCTTTTCTTTACATTTGGCTAGGCCAAGGTGTCCCTCATGCACTCTTGCCAGCATTTCTTTGCGCATAGACTTGGGGATAATCACCTTTGAACCTTTGAGGAGTACTCCATTTATGATGGTCAGTTCTGAAGCAAAAGGTTTGAAAGGTCCCTCAATTTTCTCATGTGCCTCTAGCGCTTGCGCAATTCGGTGTAACTCCTGGTCTTCGCGAGTTGCAGAAACCAAACGAGTCAGTGTCTGCTGGCTCACCAGAATTGACAGAACTGAGACTGCATGCACTTCAACGTCGTCATCTTCCTTCTGGTCAAACACGGTTCTTGCTGATGGCGCTCTAGAAAGTGTGTCCGCCAGGAGCAGTTCTTTGCCAGGGACGAACTGGAACTCGAATTCGTACTTCATGAGACGGATGAAGAAGCGCTGAAGCCTTGGCGGCATGTCTCCTAGGTTTTTCTTGGAGATTGATATCAGTGGCTTGTGATCCGTTTCCACGATCACTTTTCTACCATAGATGAAATCATGGAATCTTTCGCAGCCGTAGACGTTTCCAAGCGCTTCTTTCTCGATCTGTGAGTACCTTGTCTCAGTGTCGGTCAGCACTCTTGAGGCATAAGCGACTGGACGCCAGTCGTTTCCATGCTGTTGGAATAACGCTGCACCCAAGCCGTACCTGGAGGCATCTGTGGACACTTTTGTTGCAAGGGACGGATCAAAGAAAGCAAGCACTGGCGCTGCTGTGAGAGATGCTTTTATGTCTTGCCATTCCTTTTCATGAGCTTGGGTCCACTCGAAGAGTGATACATCTTTTAGGAGCTCTCGTAACTTTTCGGTCTTGTCCGAAAGTCGTGGCAAGTACTTGCCGAAGTAGGTGACGACACCCATCATCCGTTGGACTCCTTTCTTGGTCCTCGGAGCAGGCATCTCTAGGACGCTTTGTACCAGTTGAGGGTCAGGTTGTATGCCATCTTTGGTAACCCTGTCGCCCAGAAAGGTGACTTCTGTGACGCAGAAGAGACATTTTTTGCATTTAATGTCAGGCCCCCGTCTTGTGCCGCTTGCAGAGCTCTTTGGAGCCGTGCATCGTGTTCCTCACGCGTGGCACCCCAGATGAGGACATCGTCGATGTAAACTCGAACGCCCGGTAGGCCATCGAAGATCTGTGACATTGTCTTCTGAAAAACCTCCGGTGCAGACGAAATTCCGAACGGAAGACGCTTGAAACGGTATCGTCCAAACGGAGTGCTGAACGTGCAGATGCGTGACGTTTCTTCATCCAGGGGGATCTGGTGGAAACCCGCGTTGGCATCTAACCTGGAGAAAAATCGCGCGCCAGCCAGCTCCGCTTCGATGTCCTCTCTTCTCGGCATTTCGTAATGCTCGCGCTTCAGGCTTTCATTGACGAATCTGGGATCCATGCACACTCGTAGTTTGTTGTCTTTCTTGCGAACCACGACGAGCGGGCTGACCCAGTCTGACGGTTCCTCCATTTTGACTATTATTCCTGCCTTCTCCATTCTGGACAGCTCCTGTTTGAGAGGTTCTTTCAAAAGCTGTGGTACCCGACGGGCTGCTTGAATGACTGGCTTGACTCCGTCTTTTAGAACCATTTTATACTCTTTCTTGGTGCATCCGAGGCCATCAAATAGTCTTGGAAAGGTTTGCGCGATCTTATTTGCATGGTCATTGGCACCTGTCACGGTGTTGACATGGTTGATTAGCCCAAATGACTCACATGCTCTGAGTCCGAGAAGTGCCTGGCTAGCTTTCTTAACGATGAAGAAGTCCAGGCTTGCTTCTGTTCCATTGACCTTGACCCGCAGCTCTGCAATTCCAATGTGCCCGATGATACCTCCGCTGTAGTTGCGAAGTACCGCCCTCGACGGTTTCGGCGCACTTGCTCCCCTTAGTTTCTTGAAAGTCGATAACGGTAGCAGGTTCGCTTGTGAACCAGTGTCTGCCTTCAGTTGAACTTCTCTGCCAGAAACGATCGCTGGTATGATCCAGTCAGCACTGCCATTTCCGATCTCCAAAACTGAAAAATCGTCGTGGTTACTCACTTTGTCGACTGCGGTCTTGGATTTGCAGCAAGCCGAGAAGTGATTCTTTTTCGGCATACGTGGCATGCTTTGCCGTATGCGGGACATTTCCGAGGCTCGTGGTACGTGTTGCACCTTCCACATTGCTTGGTCTTGGAGCGGGCTTGTCCTTTCTGCTTGGCTATAGGAGCCACGCTCTTCTCTGTGTTGTCCCAAGTCTTTTGCCTTTCCTTGGCTACTTCAACCGCTTGGCAGAGTGTGATTGTCTTCTCCAAGGTCAGGTTATCTTCGCGAAGGAGCTTTTCGCGTACTCGCGTGTCGGTGACGCCATAGACAATCTGGTCGCGAATCATAGAATCGAGCAACTGCTCAAAATTGCATGTTTGAGCTTTTAGCTTTACGTCTCGAAAAAATGATTCGAACGACTCGCCTTCTGCTTGCATCCGAGTCCTGAATTTGTAGCGTTCGTAAGTTTCATTGCATCTTGGAGTGCAATATTCTTCGAACTTTGTCACCAGGACGCTGTAGCTGGTTCTTTCTTCGTCTGTCAGTTCAAAGGTGTTGAAGATTTCAATGGCTTCGGCACCCGCGACGTGGAGAAAATTGCCACCTTCTGACACCATGTATGAGCGACGTGGACACAAGACCATCATGGCGAGCAGTGGAACGAGTCAACTTTATCTTCTTCTCCTACTAGTCTATGTACATGCACCTCGTGCCGGTATATCCCGCTACAACCCTGACAAGCTCTGCCGACCATCTTTGAATGTCAAAGACACGCGCAAAGAGGATACCAAACTTGGTAGGAATTAGCGGTTGACTGTTTTAGGAAAAGCTATTACGTTATTAGTTGTGTAGTATTATGGAAAAGCCACGATCGTGTATCAGAAAAGCTGGGCTTCCACTCGCAATCTTGTGTTAACCGCCTGATATTAGTGTTTTCCTTTTGGTTTCCTTTTACATCGTTGAAGTTAGAATATTTTCCCGACCAACTCCGCTAATCAAGAATGTTCTTTTTGCTTAACTATCTACTCCGCTAACAATTACTTGGGTGTGGAGGGCCGGACTGTAAGAACTGGTCATGCAATTCATCACGCGATTTTCATGGTGCAACTTGTTTTAGCATAGATTATCTATTTTTGCAGATGCTGATAGACTTTGGGGACAGATATCTTTTAAACGGAAACATATATTTTGTTATATTTTCCTCTCATGGGTCTCCTCGGGGCGCTTTTTTGAAATACTAAGGTTGTGACGTATACCGTTGTGAATTGAGTTTTTTTTCTTCTTTTTTACAAGTAATGCAATGTTTTTTGTGTTAATTTGGTGTTTCATGAAATGCTTCTTTGTACCGAGAAATCCGATCGGACGACGATAATACACATTGGTGGTCTAATGTCGTCAGCAAGTGAACAAATTTTGAGAGGAGGATGTCAATGTAGAGGCCCAAGAAGCTTTCACAAATTCGACATCAAATTTAGGCCACCGGGCACGCATCTCCGCTTTTTATGAAATTGGAAATGCGTAATAATTGGCTAAAACAAATAAAACGCAGCAGAGTGTACCACTGTCACAAGCATGGCTCTTCTGCGCAGTTTATTTATTTAATTGTACATATGCCTACATCTCCCAGGGTGCCTTATTTCGAGGGTTACAACATCACAAGAAAGATCAGACAACACAATGCACACATAGAATAGTAACACCAAAACTCAGTAACTTAACAAAAGAAAAAGCCTCCTGTAAAACCGAAAAAAACGTCATTAGGAGGTAAACTGATAATTTAACTGTCTAGACGGTTCCATTCTCTAATGATAAGGAGGGAACAAACAATGAGCAAAGACATCTGTGTGGCAGGTTTAATCTCCGTATTTTAATCTCGTGATCATTTCTCTTGGAGATAGAATGTGGAACCCTTATATAAGTGTTTTATCAATGCTAGTGTGATCCACGAAAAATGTTGTAAAATAACTTGAAACGTAAAAATTTCCTTCGGTGAGTTAGGAGATTCCGTCAAGTTAGCTGTTAATGTTTGAAATGCAGGGCGGAAATCATCGTTGCCACTGACAAAGCGAGCTGCACGATTTTGAATACGGTCTAATTTATAAATTAAAATTTGTGTATGAGGGTTCCACACTTTGCATGTATACTCGAGAATCGGTCGCACCTTTGCGTCATAGAGGACTCTTTGGAGACACTGTTGTAATTTTGAAGTTACGTTTGATTAAATTTAATAAACAACTTATTTTCTTTGTAAAATAATCTATCTGTTAATTCTACAAGTGAAATCGGGGAAAAAAAGAAACACATCGGTACTTAAAATAATCAGCCTTATCCAAGCCGGTGGCCATTCCGAATGATAGAGCGACAAAACGGGTTTGCGCTTTTCGGTGGAACGAATATAGCCGCACTTTCTAATGTTTAAGCTTGTTTTCTATCTTTTACACTATGATAATACCAGATATAAGTCTTCTCACAAGGCAGCGACATCTGATACACCCCTGCATCTTTAGGTAAATCGCGCAAACATCAGCGTATAACTTTATATTTGATAAAATTTATTTTCTGAGGTCATTATTGTAGACCAAGAAGATCAACGGTCCCAAAGGCCGAGCCAGCGAGGGAACGCCGGAGGTTGCGTTGACGTAATGAGGGAAACATCATTGATGATTACAAATATTTTCTCTATTAGAACAGGTAACTTTCCTATCCATAAGGACATCTGTCAGTGTCCCCAGTGACGATAATTTATATATGAGAAGGACATACGGAGCCACATGAAAGGCTTTTTGAAAATCCAAAAATACTACAAAATCTACCCGGAAGATATTCGCGTAGTGCAGATGGTTCTCAGATGCTGGGTCCGCGAAGCCTCGGCAACATCAGGTTAAGCCGACGACAATAAAGGTTTGCCTTTTTATAGAATGAGAAGAGATGTTTCAATTTCGTGCCACGTTTAATCGTGTGTATGTCAGCGAGGAGAAGCTCTACCTCAGCTACCCCTTTTTGTCTACGCCTGCGTACATTTAATTCATTATCACAATTAACCTGTACGCGTTTCCCTGTCTCACACCACGAGAGCAGGGTCCTCCATCATCTCCGGCGATTCACAAGCATCAATGTCTAAAGTTGGGAGGGGAAGGCAGCTTCGAAGCCCCAAACACGCAAGGAAACTTGGTGAACAATGCAGCCTGCATGGTCGCTGTGTTTCCAGCAGCTGCACAGTATGAAGGCCGTTGTGTGCGGAATTACTCGTCCTCTGACAACCCCTTTGCCCGGAGAGTGGCGCTTACTCAAGCCTGACGCGTGCCCGTCAATGCGCCTCACTTTATCGTTAACCTTTTGCGTTACAGAAGTAGTAGTCAGTTCAATTTCACTGCACCCTTGAAGCCCGGATTGTGGCGTCGTTACCCTTCGGCGCGAGCGATTCCTCGTGTCTGCCCGTATTACTGCCGGGGTTGGCCTTCTGCTCCGCCAACGGCTGGAACGCATACTTTTTCACGTGGTGGAGTCCCTCTGCAGACACATGGCCCGATTAGGATTTACCAATAGATTTTGAAAAATGGCCGAGGCCGATTTGCAAGAGCCTGCAGTTTTGGCGCCCGACCACTTCCGCGAGCGACGGAGCAAGCGAGAGTCGAGATGGTCCTTTTATGACGGTAGCTGCGCGCCGCGTAGAAGCTGGCCAGCGTCTAGTTGCCGCTGCGACGATGGCTTCCGGCACCTTCCTAAGCAGCATTTTTCGCGTTTGGTGATTGTTTTGGGTCACACGGTTGTAATATTTAGGACTCAGCCCAGTTACAAACACGTCTCAATCAACCGGTGACTCATGTTTTTTGTTCTTTCTGGCATATTAATTTTGCTTGCTGGCCGTATTTACGCTGCATGACAAGAAACGCAAGCATGTCACGCCGCGTATTCACCGCACTGTTCTGTAACCCGCAGCGCAAGTATCGCTGCGCTCTCTCCCCAAGGCTGCGGGTCCCCGAGCGTTCGAGTCCCCTGCACTAAAAAGCCCCTAATGTAGCTGGAACTCCGGCCTGTACCATGTTCTTTGCCAATCTCAGCGCCGTGACTACGACCGACGTTGGTGACATACAGTTGGTTCCAGATCAAGTGTCCGCTTGTTCCTGGCTGCGAGAGTTGAAAACAAGAAATGCTGATCGTTTTAGAGCGCAGCTCTTAGGCGCCATTCCCGGCCAGGCGGCGTCGCCGTCGCCATCGCCATGTACGCAGAATTTTTGATGGGTAATTTCCCCGTTGCGTTAGCGGAAGATATTCCCCGTAAATCTGGCAGGTGCCTACGCGTAAATCAGCGAGGAAAGTACCACCACTAATTTAGCGAAGAATTTCCCCTTAAGTTCAGCGGAACTTGGCGGAAATTTTCACTCAAATTCGTGGCGAAAATTTTCCATGGGTCAGCGGGGAAAATTTTCCGCTAGATTTAGCGGGAAACTTCCCGCTAGATTTAACAGGAAAAATTTGTCCGACTATGAATTAGCAAGGAAAATTTTCCGCTAGATTTAGCTGAGGAAAAATTTCCGCTAGCTTTGGCGGGGAAATTTACCCATCATGCACCGCGCGGTTACGCCGACGGCGACGACGACGGCGACGCCGCTCAAACCGAACGTGGGCGCCCAAGAGCTGCGCTCTAAGCGCCCAGCGTAAAAATTTCCCCGCTGGTTGGGGAAAATTCCCCATCCTCTTATCCTCGGGTCACGTGAAGCCCCAAACCACGGTATTTCCCCCTCCGCGAGGTCACAGCAGCCTGCCCCCCCCCGTGCCTTCCTTCTCCTCGAAGCTGCGCTCTAATTCGAGTTACAGGGAGTTGTAAGCAGCTTTAATTTTTATTGTTTTTTTTTTGTGCGATTTTATTGTTTGAGGAGAAAAACGACATGTTTCATAGGTTATTGGCGGCGTGTGCGAACTACAGGGGGCGCTTCTCTAACGCTATCATCATCATCGTTTTTGGCGTCACGGACCGGACTGACTGGGGTGAGCGCGCAGATTCTTGGATCCCTCGGCTCGTCAGCTCAGCACGCTGTTTGGGTAACGCGCGGCCAAGCCTGTTTTCACGCGTCGTGTTCTGGCAGTGAAAAGGATGTTGTAGTGGACATTTCAGCTCGAGACCGTGGCTCGCATGATTGCGCGAAAAGCGCACTGCGCTGAGGTGTCGAAGCCTCGGATGGTGGTGTGCTGTTCTCTGGTAAAAAATGAATATCTGGCGCTTTACTTACTACTACAACATGCACATGGTAAAATAGGGGTATATTTTTATCTGTGATTCAGGCCGAAATAAAACTGAGAAAGGAACGTCTCATCAAATTAAAGATAGTGTGAGCGAAATTTCAGAACATCTCGCGAGTGTATAGCGACATGCCACTTCAGGTAGGTGACCGCGACTCCGTGTGTCCTGTTGGCTCCAATGTGTTTTGCAGAGTGCAGGCCCCTTATTGGTTTGAAGTTAATTGTTTGCAGCACGTGAGAACCAGTGACAAAGTTGTTTCTCAAACTAACTGGCTTTGGGAAGAAGGGGTCGCTGGCTCGGAGTCCGCTTCAGCTAAATCCCTGCTTATTCACCCGGTCGACGCGAAACGTGCGAGTCCCACTCGCGATCAAGGATCTGTTAAATCGAGCATTAAGTCGGTGGCCTTTTTCAGCGTCCCCAAAAAAATTAGGTATTCACCTTCTGTGAATAGCTCAACAGTGGTATGTTTACTTGCGGATAATGCGTGATGCGCTTTTCAGCGAGCAAATTTTAAAGCTGTTAACAATTCTTGGTGAAAATTGGATAGAACAAATTAATCAATCGTCTGAATTTGCCGGGCCATTTCCGACAATTTAAGAATTTATTAAAATGTCTGGTTTTTTTCAGGTGTTTTTTTTCGAGCAGAAGTCGCGATGTGACAAACTCCCTTGCCACGTATTTAATGCGGGAGGAGCTAAGCTGCCAGGGTGCTGACGAGCATTTGCTCGTCTGCAACTGTTCAGTCACACTTGGATAGAAGCGTCGGTATCGGCAAATTCAGTGGTAGCAAAACAAGTGTGCAGCGCTTTGCAACACAACTGTGGGCACGTGCCAGCGAAGAAGACAGCACGCATCGTTTACTCTGGTTTGAATGCAAAACCTTTTCTCACAGAAGCTTCCACAGATCCGAAAAATACAAAACTTAGAGGAGGATGAACAGCCCTGACGCACGTCGCGCAAGCTGTAATGCTGAGTGCTCCAGGAGTTGTTTTTGAACATTTAATTTTTTCAAATAGGAAAACAGCTTTGAGGCGTTGTTATTCATTAGAGAGCTGTCACTAAAAACACGTCATACACGTTCCTTTAATAAATAAACTCGTTTTTATTCGGCATATATGCGAACTAACTAGCCACTCCACGCTTTGACATAGCGCGTCGTCTGCTCCGCCATCCTACCAGCGCCGTCACAGGCAGGCGCCCGGCGAGGTGGCGCCACCAAGACATCTCGTCGCCAATAAGAGCCAGCTAGGGATTCA